>LPNX011023718.1:161480-209711 GCA_001517045.1 Pseudotsuga menziesii
ACAACATACCCAAAAAAACATCGTGTAGGGCCTCAAAATGGCCCCGGATGTTCGGGACCCAGAAAAACTGCTAAAAATAGTAAATTACCAAAAATGCCAAAAAACTATTTTGAGCCAGATGGAAAGGTGGGCGGCCACCGATACCCATCTGGATCAGTCCTAGAGAAAGAGGCTTACGAGTTATAAGATTACAAAAGGAATGTGATGAAAGAGCCTATAAATGGGATCTACCTTAAGAAGTACTACGCCCGAGTCTCCAACTCGGGTTAGTACCTTGTATACTATTGTATAGTTTTGCATAGTTTTTTTGTTTTTCTAGTGGTGTCACCAGTTTGTTGACATGCTTCATATTGGTTGGAATATGTCGACAAAATCTTCTATGTACTTAGGATTTGCATATTGTGTCAGTCGACACAGAACTTAGGTTTTTTTGCTTGGGTCATTTATGCACTCGAGGGTCAGCTCATGTATTTAGGAGGTGTATTTCTTTAACCATCCTCGAAAAACGTGGCTAAGTTTAGTGTGGTTATTGAGCTATTAAGGGATGTCAACTCAAATGGTATTCGAAGTTTAGAGGTTCGCATGGATTCATAGTTGATTGTTTCACAATTGAATGGTCAGTACCACGTTAGAGATCCTACGTTCTCAAGAAGGTTCTTAAGGGTAAGATTGTTAAAACAACATTTTGATTTCATTACATACATTCATATATCTAGACGTTATAATCAAGTTTTCGATTCTTGTGCAAATTACATTTTAGATTGGTATTTGTCACATAACTAATAAATAATCATTCACATATACATTCACATTCACATCCATACACATGTACATATATCAAATCGATATCCATAATTTTTTATTTTTGAATAAAAGCTCCAAAAAATGTGGTGTCATAGTACAAAATTGGGCTTATAGCCCTCAAAATAGAGTCCTGGCATCTATGCCTATGGTATCGAATGATGATCATAATATAAAAATACAACGTTTGCTAAACACCTGAATATTCTAACCCATGGACGGGTACCCCGACCACATGTCTCTGTGTAGCCTCGAACAGGTCCTCAACCTATACCATAGGGATCATGTGGGTCAAATAGGTCAAGTTTCCCTGCACATTTTGTAGTGTTTACTTGGCATCAATGTCAATCATATCATCTCTTCAGCCTCTACGTCGGCGTCATGGAAATCCCTCTGGTCATCATGGACCTATGTCTATAAAAAATAAACTTAATGTCAGTACATGATACCACCAAAAATATGTTTTTGATTTCCCTAAACCAAAAATTCAAAAAAAATGAAATATTGCAAAACACAAAAAATGGATCTCACCTATATCCCTGAATGCATATCCTAGTGGTTATGGCATGTCCCTATCTCGACTAAATTCTATCTCTACATAGGGGTAGTCATTTGTGGCGATCACTTGTCACCGCCACTAGTGGAAGAAATCATCAGTGAATGGAGAAGGCACTCTACCACCTCCTAACCTTTGCATCACCTCAATCCAACAATTCTGGGATGGATGATGTATACCATTAGGAGGGACCTGAACTCTAAGACTAAGGCGCGATACCATCTCAAAAAAGAAACTACATAATATGTTGGTGAACTCGACGTTTTTGGTCCGTACAAGTTTTCATTCCGTCAACTGATGTTTCATGTTTCCCAATAAGTAAGTGCTCCAGTCATAAATGGTGGGTCTTGTACATTCCACCACATAGAAAATGAGAGGTTTTGATGCCTAATGTAGTGATGTCGAACATGATATCCTGTCTAGAACTAGAATGATCACCTTAAGGCTTAGGCTCTAGATCATATTGATGGGGACTTGAATTCCCACTTTCTCAGTGTTGGGAAGGTAATGTACTCATCTATACTCATGCCCCCACTGACCCTACGAGCCTTAAGATTGAATACCTTAATTCCCTGATAGGATAGTCCAGTGTTGAAGTATATATATTCTACCTTAATTTTAAGAGGCATCCCATCTAGATTGAACGCCTCAATGTTTGAATCCCAATAGTTTATGAACATTTCAAAGTAATATTGGTTGAGCCCTCATACTCCCAAGATTCTGGAATTTGTAAAACCCACACCTTTGCAATGTGTGTTAGGCAGGTAGATCACCATGCATGGCCCTATCAACATCATTGTGTTCTCTCTCCGTCCACTTGATGACCATCCTCCAAAGAAAAGAGAGTTTTGTGAGGTCAAATTTTTAAAAAACATCATCCATGGCACTATTTGCAAGTCACAGACTTAAGAGATGCATGTATACTCATGAAGGATTTGCTTTGACTGAGTGGACCCATCCCTACACATGGCCCGATGATCTATCACCCGCGTGGACCGAATAAACTAGTTTTCATGGTTAAAAACTTAAAAAATCAACCATCAAAACAGGAAATAAAGGTTATGAAATGAAAGAGTGTGTTGAGAACAATTACCTAGTCCAGACGATTGTTGATTTCATGACCTACAGATCTTGGTATCCACGTTTGAAGATAGAGGGTGAAAAGAGATTCAAAAGCACTATTTGTGGTAAAAAACCAAATGGCATGGTAAATTATGATTTTTTTACTATTTATTAAAAAACATTACCCACTTTTCTATAGTTTACTCCATCTGTTTACTATTTTACAAATGTTGTGGACTATTGTCATGCAAGGTCTTTTTTGAATGCAGTTTCTCCAAGCCTTAGTGTATTTTGACAATTTTCTAGCTTGTTCACACCTTTGGTAGGTATAAATTGTAACTAGCATATAGGATAGGATCATATTCCACTTGCATCATTGCATTATCATATGACCATGTCACTTAAACCATATGTACGGAAACACTTCTTATTGACATGTAACCTTCCAGCTCCTTCTATAAGTGCCATTATTTAAGCGGTAGAGCTTTTCTGACCATGGGTACCCTAGTTAGAACCCATTTTTCCATTTAGTGCCCATACTGAAATTCCTCCTTAGGGATGGGAGCCCCTTATAGTCCTGTCATGCCTTCGAATGGAAACCTCATGTTCCTTCTTATCTCTTATGCTAGTTATCTCCCTTAGGGACTCTCGTTTTATGTGAAGTTGTAAATGCATTGCATGTGTTCGCTTTCCTTATTGATCTTAATGCCAAATCTCCTATTATTTATCCTTTGTAGCTTAATCACCCCTAACCCTAGAGAAAACATTTCCCCAAGTGTCCTTATCCTGCACGTGTTTTCTTGCATTGAGCATAGGTATGTTCCACTACTTGGAACTAGTTTTCTTGCCTGCAACATTGATTTCCTCTTTATTGTACCATACAAACATTTTATTATTTTTCAAGCTTTATAAAATGAAAAATACAAAAAAAAAACATAAAAACTAGACGATAAATGATATTATCTTATGTTGGCAGTTGTCATGTAGCCTTTGAACAAAGCATAGTTTATGAGTCCATCCATCATGGGTCAGGTTTCTAGTATGGCCTTAGGATATGCACTCATTATTCATAGATTTATCCATGGACTGATTAATATTATAGTCATTATGTATCCTCGCTTCATGCCTCTTGCGTCATAGAGTTGTCCCAGTATACATATTTGAGTCAATGCTGCCTAAGTCTCTCCATCTGCCTTATGTTGTTGTTCAAAGGAAGTCTTTATCTCGAGTTGACCATTCCTCTGATATCTTGACTCAGCATGTCTTCCATTCTCAGTACTTTATATAGATTTTGTCCTACGTGACACCTTGGGCTTACTTTTGTCATGGGTAGGTGACCTTGAAATCAATAGATGACATCACATCATTGGTCACTCATTGAGTGGTTTCCCTTGTGTTCGACGACAAGAAATATATTTACACATTGGGGTTTGTTCCATGTCTTGGATTCCATTAGATCCTGCTGGTGGTTTCCTCACCTCTGTCATATATTTCATCATTGGATTCTATTCAAAGGGTCTCTTTCGCATGCTACTTGCATATAGCATGCACGAGAGACACACGTGGATATCTATTCGTATACATTTTGTTCGTTCGAGTTCTTCGAAATCATTCAGCCTTGTTGTGTACCTCGTGTTGGTTGATGGGGGTTTCCCTAATTCTCTCCTTCCAACAGATTCCATTCCATCGAATTCAGATCATCTATTATGGAATTGGGATCTAGAGTAAGTTTAGTGCATTGAGACTAGTAGTCATTAGTGGCGGGTCCTCTCTCTATCGAAAGATTGGGAATACATCAATGTCCCCTAATCGATGGATTCTTCAAGTGTTCAACCTCAACACCTCTATTAGTACTTGTTGAATGCACCCAATACCTTGACACCCATTTTCATTATCGGTGGGTTGTCTTACGTCTGTTAACGGTATACCTTAATGAACGATAATCAAAGGATGTTATATCATGTTTGACCTCAACACCTTTATTCACGTGATGGAACATGTACCATCGATGGTTTACATATAAGACCTCAGATTATGGTGGTATTCCATATATACCTCTACCTTGATCATGATAGTACCTATCGGATTACAATTCTCATACCATAGCAGTGTACTTCATTAGGTACCAGATTTCTTCATTTAGTATGGAGACCAGATTCCACTTTGTATTGTACGTCGCTATGGCCACTTGTGACATATGTCTATGATACCTATTCATGGCCACTATACTTATATGTATCTAGGACTACTATATATATTACAGATATGTAGCCATGTATTCACAATCATTATTGTATTGTATTGATAAGTGTCTAGTTCTTTCGGCTGGGTATTTGCTGCTCCACTTCTGGGATTGTTATAATGTATTTCAACCATCGTGTACCCCTCTAACCTCACACGTTAGGGGGCATATGTTATAGTGTGATTTTACACACCTTATGCATCAACTCTTGATGGCTTTCCCTTGTCCCTATGTAGACTCACTATACCCCCCTTACTCAGTATAGTTTTGATGCTCCAGTATAACCCTTAAAAATCTAGTTTTGAAGATACATGCGAGTGAACAGTTATGCATCCCACGTATATGCATGTTTCACCATTACAACCCACATACATTAGGCTTTGTGATCAAAATTAAATATTTTTTGGATTTTCCATGCCAAGTCACAAGGGTTTCGATCCTTGACCTTCCATATGTTGGAAAACGTTTCGATTTAACCCTCCATTTCCCATTTGAGGGCTATATATTGATCTATTGTGAAGCATTGAAGGGGAAGAAACTTAAGGACTAAGGAAACTACAGCAAAATTTCACCCCATTGCCATATGATTGAGTCTGCATCCCTTTATCCTTGTTGATAAAACTCTTTATGTTCATTTCCTAGGCTCTCCATTGTCTTTGTGAGCTTGCCTTGGTATGGAGGATTACATTGGTTGAGGAATTTGGTTTCTTGGTTCCGACGAGTGGCCGACAGAGGTTGTCACTTTGTACTTCTATTTTGAATTAATAGAAATACTATTTTCTCGTCCAATTTCATGTGCAAATGTTATATATATTTCCATAAGTATATTTGCTTAATATATGTTTAAATGGATTATGCTAGAGTAGGTGCTAATTCATGAAAATATTATATGATTGGATATATTTGTTATTGAGGACAAGTTGTAGGTTTCAAGCATTGGATTGAAAGCTCAAAAAACGACTTCTTCAAACTTTCGGTTGAGGTACAAACATTTATTTTCATTGTTATCATTTATATTCATATGGCATATTTGAGATTAAAGTTGATTTTTGGTGTCATCCTATCTATTATGGTCAACGACTCCACCCCAAGCAATAGGAAGATTTTATCCATAACAAGGGTGATTGTAGAATATCAAAAGATTATGTATAGAAATAAATGTCATGCCAATTCTCATATCGACAACTATCAATAATGCTCATAACCAATGAAGTGAAGTAAAGATTTAGAAAGACAAGGTGTCCAGGATTCTTTGGGAAGATTTCATTAAGTAACACTAACAATAATACATGCATCAATATGATGGTGGGATTATCTAGGGTGAGCTATGTGATGGATTTAACATTGTGGAATGGTACACTACATCATGAAATAGATGAGAGCCAAAACGAATACAAATTATTTTAGCCTTTATAAGCAAAAATCAAGTATTAGAAGATGAACTCTAAATCATGTTCACATTTCACATCCATCCTCCTATAATACATATATAGTACTAAAGATACAATATTCATTAAACAACTAATAATTTCCATTGAAGACATTGATGGGTTGTCGAAAATGTAACCTTCTTTTGAAATTTTATAAAATTTGTTGTCCTTCATATTTGACAAATGATTTTAAAAAATTGCATTTTTTTGAAGGGTGATTTTTGAACTTTTTTTTAGGAAGGGTTTGAAACCCTTAGAAGGGATAGGAAGGGATTGATTTTGATCACTACACACAATCGTCCAAGGCAAAGAAAAAATTAAAAAATAGAAAAGAGCAAAGAAATGCAAAAAGAAGAAAACGACAAAAAGCAAAGGAAAAAGCGAAAAGCCAAAAAGTAGGCTAAGGAAATCAAGAGAATTTATAAGTTCTCTCTGGTATTGATTGAGAGCTTGTGCTTGCTTGGGTAGCTATTGATTGAGCTTGTGCTTGCTTCGATGTCTGTGATGCAAAGTTTTTTTTCGTTTTGATGTCTGTGATGCACATCTTTTTTTGTTCATCTGATGACTTGAAGTCGAAGCCATCAAGTGCTTCTTTCTTCGTAGGATGACTTGAAAACTTGGATGTCCTCTGTATCTTTATTTATCTAGATCACAATGGAGCTAATCCATTCAGACTCATCAACTTGAAAAATCAGGCATGCGCTCAACATGTGGTTAATCTCCTTCTTCACGTTTTGCATTATCCGAGGATTCAATTGATACGGTGGATGCTTTACAAGCTTTTCATATGGATTTAGCGCAATCTTCATCTCACCTAACTCTCCCTAAATTCATTTTAGTTCTGTGAAGATTTGCGGAAACAAGTCTTCATATTTTTCGATAGTGATGCGACCTCACATACTCTTTGGTTGTCCCAATAGTCCCCAATAGATCCCATCTTCAGTTTTTCTTCAGTGTTGATATTGATTGATTTATTTATTTTTTAACTCAAACAGAGATATTTTTTATTTTTTTTATGAGGAATATCAGGTATGATTTGGAAAATTCCAATCAACCAATTACATGAAGAGCTTCCAAACTACTTCAAAAAGATCAAAGAATGTACAAAATATTACAATGTGAGAAAGAGTCTCCCGAATAGACCAAATTCAACAAATTGAATCTCAGTTAAGGAATTGGAAAAAAAATTATGGCTTCTCCATTTATGCTAAGGAAGCCTTGAGGCAGAAAGCAGGCTTTATTTGCGAATAAATTTGTAGATTTATTTAACTCACAAAGAATGTGAAAAGATACTACCCTTTCAAACTCTTTCAAATGATTCTAAATTCTATGCAATGAATCATTCAAAACAGAATTATTAAAAAATATCTTCTGAATTTAGAACTTTGATCAACAAATTAGAGTCTCCATGAATTTGGATTGACTTGTAACCATTCTCCTTAGTAATCTGATAAGCCTTTAGGAGACTGTAACTTTCATCCTGGTTGTTTGACATAAATCCAAGACCCCAACTAAAGTTGGTTTCAGTCAATCTATCTGGAGAAATAACCAATCCCTCGGTGCCAAAGATCCCAGGATTCCCCTTGGATGCACCGTTGAAGAAAGTTGTCACAGAAGGGGATCTCATCCACCATGCGTTAAATGCAACAACATTGCAACGCACACGCTAGGAGGGGGAGCTGCTAGGTTTGATGCAGACCGATTTTTTAATTCCCAATGAATAGGGAACCATCCACGTAGAGATCTCAGAGGACAAGGAGGAAGGGACCAATGATTTACACACAGTCTTTGAAATAATATTTTGAATTTTAAACGCCACAAGATGAGGAGTCAAAGGAAGATCATTGAATATCCAACTATTTCTTGAAATCGATAATTTCCACCAGATAAATTTGGGGATTGCTTGCCAAAATTTGGCAGTTTTATCTTTGGTTGGTGGACTACGTTCCCGCCATGTTGAATAAAGAGAAACCACATAATATTGAATTGGAACAGAAATGTTCAAACTGGTAGTGACCATCTCCCACACCATTTGAGAGAAGAGGCAGTTGATAAAAATATGATCCTTCATTTAAGAAGCTAAGTTTCAAAAGCAACATTTAAAGGGTCCATGAAATCCTCTTCTAATCAGATTATCGCTAGTCAGGACATTATTATGCATAAGCAACCAAGTAAATAAGTTTAACTTGGGGAGACAATAATTGGACCAGACTGATTTCCAGATCGCCAGATGAAGATGAGAAAATTGAGGAGCTAGTGAAACTGAGAAACCTTGAGCAACGGAGTAAGAGCCGATATGTCCCCATCCCCATTTATCTTTATCAGTACAATGAATGGGAGTGAGTCCTGCAAGGAAGGAGAGAAACCGAGATTTTTGGGAACTGAGATGCTCTAGGAGCTCTGGAATGGACCAATATTCCCAGTTTCCAATGCTATCCCAAGAGAAAATATCAGCCAGATGTAACATACCTTTATTAGATAGCCATTCCTTAATTTCTTCTAACTTGATGACAAAGGAAAGGGGAGAATTTAAATTTTTTTCATCCCACAGAAGGATTCTCTTCCCATTGCCAAGGATTCTGTAGAGTTGATGATTGAAATTGTCAATTCTTTTTCTGCATAAGTTCTAGGTAGCTATTCCTGGATAGGTATTTGAAGTTCAAGATTTCTCATTGAGCCACCATTTAAATACTTCATCATAAATATATTACTAACCGGGTGTTTTTTATCAGCATATAGCTGCCAAACAAGTTTACCTTCGATTACCATATTAGAAAATCCAGGATCATGAATTCGCAACCCACCTTCTGAAATAGGTCTTTTAAGAATGTCCCAACTAACCAGATGGATCTTGTTCTAGTTTCCTTTGCCTCTATTCCAAAGAAAGTCTCTCAAAAGTTTTGAGATCTGATACATGATAGACTTAGGAGCAAGCAATAAAGAAGATTGAAAGATGGGAAGGGATGAAAGAACCACCTTAATCAAAATCAATTTACCATCCTTGGTTAACCATTGACCGGAAGCCCAAAGAATTTTCTATTCGAAGGATTGTTGAATGGTCTACATTCCAACCATAAACAACACTTTTTTTAAATGTTGGTCAAAGCTCATGAAATAAGGCAGAAATGTTGGAGCACTTCATTGAAAGCACAAGAAATATTTAATGAGGCCCTACCAAGAAGGAATGAATCATCCATGAAGAGGGCATGATTTATTAGGTCCACACCCCTAGAAATCTTAATTCCTAGAATGAGTCCTGCTTCCTTTTCCGCAGTAAGTTTTCTGCTAAGAGTTTCAGCCATCAGGATATAGAGAAAAGGTGACAGCAGGCACCCTTGGCGGAGTCCTCTTGATGCTTGGAAGATCTCTGAAGGTCCATCATTGACCAGAGGCGCAATACATGGATTTTCTGTACAAGATTTTATAAGATTAACAAACTTAGAGATGAATCCAAAAGAGAGAAGAACGTGATAGAGGTAGGAAATCTTAACTTGGTCAAATGCATTCTTCATATCCAGCTTGATTAACATTCCTTTATCCTTCCTTTGGAAACTTGAATGAAGGGCCTCTTGAACTTGGATAACATTATCAACTAGATGCCTACCTTTAACAAATCCCCCCTGTAGAGGAGAAATCAGCTTTCCTAACAAGAGCTTAAGACGATTAGCTAGTAGCTTGGAGAGGATTTTGTAGGAAGCATTACACAACAAAATAGGCCTAAACTTGTTGAAAGTTTCAGGATTGACTTCCTTTGGGATTAAAGCAAGGAATGTAGAGTTCGTACATCCTCCCACTTTGTCATTTTTTAGAAAGGCTGTCACCATGTGGATCGGATCTGATTTTATTGATTTTTCAACAGGATCTATAAAAGTGGAAAGAAAACCCATCTGGCCTGGAAGCTTTATTTGGCTCCATTGCCCATATGACATCCAAAAATTCTTTTTCAGAGAAGGGTTTCATGAGGACAACATTACACTCTGGGCTGACAAGAGATGGAATATTAGACAAAAAACAACAGACACTTCTCCATCGGTGATACCGTCCTCCTGAAACAGATGTTGAAAGTGTCTTTTTGCAGCCTATTTTAATTGTTCATGACATTTTATAATTTCTCCCTCACCTGTGGATATTTTTGAAATGTGATTCCGAGACAATCTAGATCTGCATTGGCAATGAAAAAGTGCTGAGTTTTTATCTCTTTCCCGCAACCAGAGACTTCTAGACTTCAACCGAAGATACACCTCTTCATGTCGGAAAGATTGAGAAGTTTTAATTTGGGCAAAGTGTTCAAAAGCTAATTGAGATTTTGTAATTTCACTTGCTTCTATTTCTAACTGAATCTCAAATAACTCAATCACTTTCTCTTGCCTACTGTTGGTAGGAGTATTCAGAGTATTTTTTGCTCACTTTTTCAAAGCATATTTTGTGTTTTTAAGTTTCTTCTCCCAAACAAAACTGGGGGAACCATTGACATATTGAGCCCAAGCTTCAACCACTATTTCCAAAAATTCGTCTCTTTCAATCCAAAGTGGGCTGAAGCGAAACAGGATCGGTCCAAGGTCTTCTTCCATTTCAAACTTCAAAGAAATAGGATTGTGTTTCGATGAAAGTTTGGGAAAAATGTTTGATGAGATTATAAATTTCCCATCCATCAATGAAATTTGGACGAGGAACCTGTCAAGGCGAGCAGCAATATTAGCAGCCCCAATTCTGTTGTTATACCAAGTGAACCGTCCTTTCTTTGGCTTGAAATCACACAGGTCGCTGGCTTGGATTATTGCCTCAACCATATCTTGAAACAGATCCTTGCCACGAGCTCCTCCTTTTTTCTCATTTGGAGCTAGTATGATGTTAAGATTTCTATCAATGCTGATGTTTGAAGGGGAGAAAATTTCTATAAAGTATGAAACCAATTTCCAACAGTATTTTTTCTATTGAAATTAATAGGAACATAACAATCAAAAAGAGTAAAGGAGATCTTACTAGGGATATGGAAGAGTTCTGTAAAAATCCAGTGTTGGGTGACAGAGCAACTTTTGAGATGGAATTTTTCCTCACACCATAGCGTTGAAAGGCCCCTAGAGGTACCTCTCGCGCTAATAGCCTTGCTAGCATTAAATTTCCATTTAGATTTACTTAATAGAAGTAGAGATTACACTTCAATTTTTGTCTCTTGAAGCAAGAGAATGTCAGGAGGGTCCATTTTCATTAATCTTTTGATTGCTTTAGCTTTGAGTGGATTCCTTAATCCCCTGCAATTCCAAGAGGCAATCCACATTACTTACCTACGAGAGAGGGAATTGTTACTCCCTTTGGAGGTTTGGTCCTCTTACTCCTTCCAAATGACATTTCAATTGTGGACTGAATTCCCTGCACTTTTAGTTTCTTCGCCTCTTCTTCTATAGCTTCCTTTCGATACTTTCTGCATGCCTTTTTGGATAGTTGCTCAATAAAGTCTTCGTCTGAAGAACCTAAACTATCGACCAGTTTCTTCTTTTTTATTTCAGCATAAGACATAGAAGTTTTGGTCCGATATGGAGAAGAGTGATTTTCTTGCAAGGATTCACTAACTCTAAGAAGTTCTGGAATTGCTTCTCCAGATTGATCTATTGATCCTAAGATTGTTTCAACTTCCCCATCTTGTTCTTCTGGTTGTTGAAATTCACCCTCTTCAAGTACAGGGATATCTACATAAGAACTAAGAACAACAAAATTATTAGAAGAAGCTTTGGGATATTCTACAGCCTATGATTTGGGAAGGGTCTTCCCATCAACAAAAGTTCCATTCCTAGTCTTTCCTTCTTTGCCATTTTTTTCGTTGACCTGATTAAGTAAACCTAGTTTCTGAACTTGTGTCCACTGGTCAGCCTTCTCTCTTTCAATATCTTCTTTTGATTTTTTCTTGCAATTTCGGGCGAAATGACCATAACCATGGAAGAATCGACAATGAAAAAGGAATTTTTTCGTAGTCTAACTCATAAATATGAGAGAAATTAGCTATTGTTAGCTTGATAGCCTCTGGAAGTTATATCTCTAAATCCACTTCAACACATATTCTTTCACATGAATATTGATCTTTCCTTTCTTCCCTATCGATGTATTTTCTGAGCTTATTCCTAATGACTTCCAGTGATTCTGAGTTCCAACAATGTAAAGGAAAGTGAGGGAGTCGAACCCAAACCAGAACATTAGATGAAACATCTTGGGTAGGATCAAAATCAGGAGTCCATTTGTTCAAGTGGAGCCCTTGAGGGCCCATGAAGTAAGGACCATTTCGAAATATTAGATCATGATCCTCGGCAGAATAAAAAACAAAGATGTAGTAACCTCTTCCTACAAAGTGATTTTGAATCCTTTAGAGACTAAGGGCCTCCAGTTTCTCTAGACCCATCCATCTATAGCCTTAGGAGAAGGCCAGAGACCTGTAAATTGGCCAATAATCCGTCTCTCAGCAAGATTTAATGTTGTTAGGAAAATTCATTCAGCTGGTAATTCAACCAAGGGAATGTCGTCTTTCTTTACAAATTTATGCGATAGAGGACCTCCTTTTCTCCCACCACTTTGGTTGGCTGCTTCTCAACTTGGGATGGCTGCTTCTGCTAATTCCTGAAGTTAGAAGGTTTGAAACTTTTCTTCCTTTGGTCAGACTTCTCATTCTTTTTATCCTTCCATGTCTTATGATAATCAGGTTTGTCTTTGCTTTGTTCATAGCAATACTTAGCTTTTCTTATTGTTTCTTCCATATTTCTAGGTTCATAAAACTCAATTCCATCTTTGTAAGACTGAGGCAATCCACTCAGGAAACGTTGGATTTTCACTTTTTCATATTTGATGTACCTGAAGTACCTCAACAACTCCAACAACTTGTTTGCATACTCTTCCATGGTCTGTTTTCCCAATCTCAACTCATGGAATTATTTGATCTTATCATCATAGTACCTGTCAGAGAGGTACTTCTGCTTGAAATACTTCTAGAACTGTTTCCACACAATCTACCTTTCATTAATCTTTTTCACTTTCCTAAAGTGCTCCCACCATATGGATGCTCTTCCAGTCAAATTGAAGATGTCTACCCTAGCCTTCATATTTCTTGAATTATCTTGGACTTGGAAATATTTTCTCATGCCCAGAATCCAAGCTTCAGCTTCTTGACCATTCTTTATCTCGCCATTGAAGGTAGGCGGCCTTGCTTTCTTAAATTCATCACATGAATGGTTCTGGTAGCGCCTCTTTTTTTTATTCTTATGAGAAGAAGAACTTGAACCACCAGTGGATCCTTCAGAGTCAGATGACCCACTAGGATATCTCTTTCTTCTTCTAGCAGTTCTTTTGCTTCCTTCTGGTCTTACTGTCTGGTCCCCAGAGTTCATACGCCTATGGATGTCTGTCAAACTTTGCAGCATGGATACATTCAGCTGATTTTTCTCTTCCTAAGCCTTAACCAATCTTTCATTATCTGCCCCATAACTTTTCCTCTCCACCCTTAGGCTTCTCATGGTGGCTGGAAAATATGGGGGAGTATCTTGAAATCTTCTCCCATTAGACTATGTCTCAGCATTTCCCACACGGATGTTTTCCCCCATAACATCTTCCTCGTACTCATTGGGGTTTTGTGCATCGTCATACATGTCGTAGGTTCTCGTGGCTCAGCCAAACCAAATTTACCGAACTGCACTATCTGGAATGCTGCCTTTGAAGGTGACTATTGTTCTGTAAAATGTGTTAATAAACACAATTTTTAGCTAAATAACATTCACAAGAATTCATAAATCACATACCTTCATTTGGAAAATCCTATATTGACAGCTTTGTCAAAAAGCAGACTTCTCTTTCAGAAATAACGTCTGTATGAGGGGGACGATGGGGGTCAAGGGGGCTTGCCCCTTTGTGGTGCAAAAACTTCACTGTCAATTTGGTGCACAAACCTCACTGTCATTTTTCACTTTTCGAACACTTGCAGATCCCACTGAAAACCTATCAAAATATTTGTTTTGACATTTTTTTCAATTTTCCTCCGATAAGGTTTCCTTCCGACGTGTCAACAAATTTTTTTTCTAACACATATCGGATAAATTCTCCATTTTCATTTGATTGAAAAACTTTCCAACCTACCGTAGTTTCGGAAAAATTACGAACTTTCTCCTGCTCAGCAAACTTGCCAAAACTGTCGTTGTTTTGGAAAAGTTCCGAAATTTCTTTCAATCGACAAACTTGCCAAAACTGCCGTCATTTTAGAAAAATTCCAAACTTTCTTCCGATCGGAAAACTTTCCAAAACTGTCGCTGTTTCGAAAAAAATCCAAACTTTCTTCCAATTGAAAAACTTGCCAAAACTTCCACCGTTTCGAAAAAAATATGAACTTTCTTCCGATCGGCAAACTTGCCAAAACTGTTGTCATTTCAAAAAGATTTCGAACTTTCTTCTGATCGACAAAAACTTGTCGAGCCTTCTGCCGTTTCGGAAAAATTTTGACTTTCCGCCTGATGTGTTTCGACGGAAACTTCCAAAATTTTCCGATGTGCGTCAATGAAACTCAGCCGACGTCTTGACAAAATTCACCAAATTATGTTGCATGCAAACTCAGCCGACATGTGTCGCCTCACTTCGGCTAATGTAGCCGAAATGGTCGTTGTGACCCTCGTCAGCTCGATTTAGCTAACTTAGATGACATGTGTCGGCTAAACTTTGGCTAACTCAGCCGACACAGCCAGTATTCAACACTTAGAAAAAAAAATTTCCTGCTGAACACAGAGGTTCATTCTCCCTCTATCAACTGCTCTTCATGGCCCATTAAGGCCCAATGCTACAACATGAGCTCTGATACCACACTGTCATGTCCTCTTGGGTGGGAGGGGACGTGAAATCATCATCATGATACATGCAATCAGTGATTTAGCAAAATATTGCAATGTTTAAATTGTCAAAGCCTTTGTTAATTTATTCATGGAAATCAAATGCCATATTTATTAGTAGAATACAATGCAATCCAGAAAAGTGATTGGGTTTTGCATGGATTGTTTTTTAAATCATGTTTGATTTGTTTTAACACTTTTTTTTGGGTGATGGACTCTTACCAAGGTGATGACAAGCATAATCACCATGTTTTCTGTTAAAATACTTTTCTTGATATTGCTTATAGAAGTAAAATAGAGTGGGATCTAATCAGTGCTCTGGATTTTGATGGTGTAGAGTAGGGATGGAATTTCCCATGCTCTTCCAGTGGATCCCAAATTTTCCCAATTTTCCTAGGAATGTGCCTAGTTGTCCTATTTTTGCATTGTCAGGTAGCTGTAAGAAAAGTAGGCAATTGAATGTAGTGGAGGACAAGAAATGAAGGTATTTGAGCAACTGCAGAATCCTTCATCTCAAGATCTTATTCTGTAATTGGAAGTAAAATATGAAACTGGAAGCATTGCAGAGAGGCCCGAGATCGGATTCTCCAATTGGAAGCAAAAGTGACACCGAGAGCATTACAGAGAAGCCTAATTGGTTTGCAAGCCCCTCTAGTGAATGGATTATTGTGACGTGTCCTAGAAGTAGAATTTCTCCAAATTTTTTGAGGCCTCATCAATAAGTCATCCGCCCTACATTGAACTGCCATATTAATTCCAACCTGAAGATAAGGATTGCAACTCAAACTCAAAGCCTGATGACTACGTCGGATATTCAACCGTGGGCGTAACTCTCTGCAGTAGTGTTGCAGAAGTGTTGTTGGACATGTCTCATCTTCCCTAACACTTAGAAGCCAAGAAATTGAACAATGATTCTTCTAGTGGCACTAACTCTTGCAATGTGCAAATTTTTGTTCAACTAAAACATAGACCTGCTTATTACTGTCCAGATTCTATTTGCATATTTTTAAAACATCCTTTATTATAACAAATCATACCATAGATAAGACTACTCTGTATCTCATGCAATATTGTTCAAAATTCTCTTTATTTCTATGGAATTCTTATTAACATAATGACTATAATGCATGGAATCTGCAACCTATCTTCTATTTGAGATTCAGAGCACTCGCCCAAATATAATTAATTATCTAAGAGAAGACTTACCTTGTTTCTTGAATCAATCGATTTCATTCCACAATTTGATTTAAAATGAAACCCAAGTCATAAGATATTTTACCCATACGTTGCTCTCTGGTTACCTTCTTGGAGCACTATATCTGGATGCAATCACCAATAGAATTCTATAATCCCTCGAATCCTTTAACCACCATTTACCTTTGAATGCACTCTCAAATACCATCTAAAGGTTAGGTGCATTTGTTGATGTCCTTTGCGCTGATATTTTCACTTATATATTCCATAGGTGGGTATTTTAGCATGCATTCTTCCACAGACTGTGATGACATTTTTCTTTGTTTATGTATCCAAGGATGACATCTCCCCAATATATGTTGAAATTCAACCCGTGCTCCCTTAAAAAACTGCAGCATGTATGTATTAGAGTTACTACACCAATACGGTCGGATTCTAGGGTATCGATCAATATACATTACTCTTTTATAACAATTGCTCACAATAATCACAAGTTACAACACTCAACACATTCCTCATTCAATGTAAAACATAGTATTCATAGGAACATAATACATATGTTTCAATATGGGAATTCAACTTTGCATGTCCGAGTTCTTCCTTATTCATTAAGATATAAGAATCTCTCCCTCTTCACTATGAAGTCAATTCAATAACGTAGTGGTATACAAACAATATATATCAAGATCACATTTTTGGAGTAGTGATACCACACACACATAAACATCTATATGTATTTCCACATTGGATTAAACAATCATATTCTATAGTTCCAAAAAGAACATAGATAACTCTCCCCAACAGAGGATTTCCTCTTTTGCTCACATGCATGTGTTAACATTCACAAACCAGTAGATATATAAATACTCACTCTTATGCACAAACCAAGAATCAAACATAATTACTCTATTCAATAACGCACATATACATACATCTCCACTCAGAACTACTTAGAAAACCTTTCAATTTTGGTGATATCACTCTTATCGACTATTCCATGTTTAATTCTGACTTGTGTGGTTAACCAACCAATCTATGCTTTTAAGGCTAACCTTTTGGACCTGCCTATACCTGACTCCTATAATTATGCAATTGTTTCTTATAATAGGCCAACCTTTTGGACCAACCTGTAACTGAATCCTATAATTATGCAACTGTTTCTTAAAATAGAACTCGATCCTATCTTATTAATGATCCACTAATCAATCCTTTTTGAATCTACCAAATGCTGCAAACAAATAAAAATTCAGTTTCAATGATTAAGCCTCTAATTGAATGACTCATGACTTAAATCCTTTCTCAAATTATGCCTGCTAGTGCAGATGTGTTACAATGAGTTGTCACTCCTTGCCACTCATCACTTTATCCTCCTAACTAATAACTTTAAATAACGCTTGAGTAGCTTAGAACTTTCTAAACTAATGTTTTTGCAATGAACCCACACTCTTGGGCAATATCAAGAACCTAAAGTCTGATTAGCACTTAGAATTGTCGATGAGAGAAATGCTCCCACATCACATAGGCAACTATTCATATACTCTCAAATATGGCAGAGAATTGTTGCCCCTTACATTTTATCAACAATAACCATTATTTACTCACATTGAAATTTTTTTTCTATTATATAGTGGCTCATCCACATAATAGAGTGCTAGGGAAAAGAAATAATTATACGAATTTCTGTGCCTGAGTTTTGTATGGAATATTTTCTATTTCCCTTGGTTTGCTTTTATGCTTTTGTTGTTATGCATAGCCTGGGCCTTTAGAGGTGAAACATTGCCAAGAGGACAAGAGATGTTGTGTATGTTGGATTTTCATTTTGTCTACTTTCTTAGAATTTTTGGTTTTCTTTTTACAAATTCTTTGTAACCTTTTAGTTTCCTAGATGCATGTGATTCAAAATTTATCCAAATATTGGAATGCTTAATCTTACTCTCAAATCTATTGTTTATTTGTCTATGTAATGCTTAGACTTATTCTCAAATGGAACAGGAACCAAGACTTCCCTCACCGCAAAAGGAACAGGAACCAAGACTTCAATGTCTACATGGAAAATTCAATTCTATGTGACAAAGTTGTGGAACACCAACAACCATGGATGTTTTTCTTTAATATTTCAAAATTACACCATCTCAGTGATGTAATCCATTGTAAGTAATTTCATGAAATCTTGAAACTCTAGATGCCAATCACAGGTTGGGTGATTGCAAATGGAGGTGGAGATTTTATCTATGTATGTATAGAGTGTCATTCATATTATAGAAACAATGTTGAACAATCTAATAAAAATATATGATGCTCTTGTAGAGAGAAGGAACCACTGAGAGTTATGTCAAAAGCATCTTGTCAACCATTTTTGTGTTGTTCCTTTTTATAGAACTATTGGAGTAAGTAATATCATGACAAATTTAAATCCTACCAGATGCCAACCATAGGTACTTTGGTGGATGATTGTGGATTGAGGGTTGTAGGTAATGTATGTATGTATGGAGTGTCTTTCATATAATTGCATAAAATATCTACACAAAAGATCATGTGTTTATCAAAAAATCAGTGATAATAAGATTCAGAACATCAAGGGTGGATTTAGGAAACCAATATACTTTTGCATGTCACTCATGTTATTGAAAAATAAAATACTGCCAAACCATGTAATTGAACATGTCTTTAAACAACCTCATTTGAATAAATTGATTAAGAACATAAAATCAATTCCTTAAAAAATATCTACTAGAAATGGTTTCATTCCAGAAAAAATTATAAAGTTGAATATCATTTGTTTAAGGTTTATACAAGATCTTGATGTCTACTATAAATGAATCTGATACGGTACAATATGGTTTAAGGAGTGGATCTTTTATACCCTACCACTGGCAATCAGATTCCATGCACCGTCTAGAATGTGGGTGAATGTTTTGGTGCTTCTCCTTTTAAGTTGCATTCGGTTGATCAATGGACATTCAATATTGGCAAGGTTTCTAGAGCCAATTTAGTAGGTCAGCGGGATTGCATCACCTAAGTGCAAGATTTCAAAATTATTTGGACAATAGCATGTGATTTTGTATATCATGTGAATAATGAACTTGTAATAAATTTTGAAAAAAAGTCAACTATAAGAGAAATAAAGTGAATGAAGAATGAATATATAAAGAGCATATGCACCCATATTCCAGACATATTTTCAAAACCTAGCATCTTATAGATTATTTACAAGAAATAATTTTTATTTGCACATAAACCACTTTTATCAACTTTTAGTCTAATAACAGAAGTTGACCACATTATGTAAGCTCACTACATATTTATTTAATATTTAATCTTAATAGAATCTACACAATTATATGGAGGTCCTATTGATCCCTCTTAACACCTTGGTTTCTATGAGCAAGGTGATATTCATTTGTCACAGTGGAAAAAATGTTAGTTTGACTTGAAATGGAATGTTGTTTCTGTAGCATATTTCCATTAGTTGAAATGGAACATTATTTGTTTAGAACACTTCAACACAAAATTTTGAATGTAAACTAAGTATCTTGTACCAGCATGCTATAGATTAATATTAACAAACTAAGAAAAGAAGAACTAGCCTATCTAGTGTGAATGAGAGAAACTAGGACAATCTTTTTGTATGCTTCCAAAGATATTATTATTAAATTTGTCACTAGGGCTGTAATAGAATGCACCAAAAAAACATAATTGGAAACTCTTGTTATCCTATAGTGGTTGTCAAAATTGTTAAAATAGAAAACAAGCAGCAAAATCTACTTAAGATCATGTTACCCACTCACATCCTGAAAAACATCTAGGGTTTTCTTGATGTGTTTCAATCCAATAAAAACCACTCCTTTTGCATTCTATTAATAGAATATGTTAAAATTTAATAGAGAAATATTCATTTCCTAATAACATAAGAGTTTAACTTTAAATACAAGAGGAAGGCAAATTTCCTCTAGTGCCATAATTTATTGTGACAAAATTTATCTTAACTATACCCTGTATGGCATACCCAAACACTGGACATCCTTACCTACCAGGTACCCTATACTCATAGCTTACATTCTACCCTCTAACTCATGCTACACTAGTCATAATAAAATGAAGTGCCTATTAAACCTTTATGAGCTTCCATTGCACAAAATTCCCATGAGAGCCAACATTATCCCAAAATCAACATACATGACCACCAACTCTTGCAAATAGAACCAGCCCAATGTAATAAACATGTCCTCCACTTGTTGGTGGCATCAAATAGTGGATCTTGCTTACCATTATCACACAAATTTGCACCAACAGACCTCCCTAATAATTATATACAACCTAGCCCTGTCACTGCTAGATGCCTCTTTGTCAGTCTAGTGCTTTTCTAGTCTAAAGGGGGTATCTCTAAAATGTGTATGCTTCCATCTAACCAATCAATCTGTACAAAGTCCAAGATTATTAGCACACAAAAGGCTCTATAATATCCATAAGTAGTCAATAGTGAGGGTAAGTTTCAAATAATAATTTTAAGTGGTCGAGATTAGGTTCTAGAGGTAATTGTAACAACAAAGTAAATGGAAATTATGAAAAGGATGTGCACCTTAAGTGAAATGAAGTTCAAAGCAAGTGCACAATAAATACCATAATAGTGTAAACAATGTAATCAATGGCAACCAAGGATTTAGAGAATGAGGAAAAACTGTATCAAATTACATTTACCCAAGAGATTGTCTACATCATAATGAGTCAAAAGTGACAGGCTGCCATGGATATCCTTGCTTCCAATGGGGGTATTAGTCTAGGTATGGTGAGTGAAATAGTGAAGGGTTGTCCACTGCAATAATAATGCCCAAACAATAATTTTCTAACCATGCCTCTTCTCTTTGAATATGAATTTATAGAACTCATTCGACCTTATACCAAGTTGACTTGTCTGCTGGAAAAGAAAGAAAGAAATCTCCACAATGCAAAAAGAAATACATGCAAACTAAGTGTGAATATTTTTTCCATTTAGGAGATCTTTTTCACTTTCCATTCATCAGAAAATTTGCCATCTTTATTTCCAACTAAAACCTCATGATTGGCTGCTAGTTGTTGTGGATAACTTGTTGTTCTAGGTGATTTTATTTCCTTCTTTAGCTAGCAAACAACCTTATTTGTATTAGGTTTACCCATCTTCACAAGTCTAAACACTATCCTTAACTTCCACTTGTTTGTGTCTATGCCTTTTGGCTTTAAAGTGGTGTTTTCTTGCCTTTATGAATCCTTTTCTTGCTTTTCAATATGTTTCCAATATCTTGCATTTACACTAATCAACCTTCAAATATAAGTGTATTCTTGTTGTAACTATTAAAAGGAGATAAGTTGATTTACTTCATTTTCTAGTGAGCCAAGTAAAGATACCAAGAACTTCCCTTTCCATGTCGATTCCTACTTTTTTCTAACTATATAGCACATAGATTTATTCATAATATTTCAAGCTTCCAGTCATAAGGTCGAACCCTTTCAAAGAGCCTTATATACATCACACGACCACAATATCACAAGACATCATGTTAATAATATATTTTCTCTTGTAAGTTGTTTTTTTGAATTCATAGGTTTAATGACCAAGATTATTCTAGCCAACGATAGAAAATTGATCATAGATTCATACACAAATTGCTACCTTTCTAGTTCCAAGTTAAATCTAGTGTTGGGCCTTTCACAAAGCAAAAAATTATTTTTCATTGTAACAAAATATCCACTTTAGGAAATAGCTAACAGTACATTAAACTAGTATTCATGTACTTAATACGCTCACTTCAAAAAATAAAACAAGATCTATCTTTGCTTCCCAAGTCCCAGGCAATCATAAAATAAGTTTGGATGCATTTGAATACTGAGTGATGGCATACAATCATTTTTCTGTCACCAAATGAACCCACTCCTTTTCTCAAATTTTTCTCCTTCAAAAACCACAGCTTACCATATAAGGCCTCCAATTCAGTTTTGACTCGGAATATATTAATATGGGAAACTACTAGTTCTTTAGAAACTATGTAACCTCCCTTTAAACCTTTCAATTGTCACCCCCAACCTTATCTCCACAATTATTCTAACATCCAAAAAACAAAATTTCAAGCAAAAAATTAATGCCCAATATGTTTCCTTGTTGAGGGTAAAACCTCCTGCTTGTTAGTTCACTTTTATTTGGTTGTCATATGTATGAAACTTGTTATTTTCTATCTCATAGAAAAATCCCCAAGAAAATGATTTCCTGTAGAATGCATGCATGAGACATTAACTATATTTGTTGCCTCGAAACAAGAAATAATTACATTTTTGACTCTAATTAGATTTATTGTCTATTGTACACATAGGCCAATTCGCTACATAGTACACTTAGCATGTAAGTCACTTCCTCCCATATATGCCGAGAAGTGTTACAGGTGACCAATAGTTGGTCCACCGATTCAGCGGCTTGTAAGCAAAGAGGGAAACAAGTTGGGACCATACCACCAAGCCTTTTATAGTTATCTCTAGTCATAATATTACCTTGTATGGCCAACCAGCTGAAGCATAGAATCTTTGTAGGAGCTTACCATTTCAAAAGATGACGAAACCACCATCTTGAACTATACACATTTTTTTCAAAGGCAATAGATTCATATGTTAAGTTTGTGAGCACCTGACTAGTCGAATTATTCCAAGACCAATGAATTTTGTCTTTAGTGATCTCCAATATGATGCCAGCCTAACGAAGAGAATGGACATAGTCCTCTTTCCAATTGAGGGTCTAGTTGAAGATGTCGAAACCCAATAATCATGACCATCTATAATATATTCCTTGAACTCTTAGCATGTTTAAGGAAAAAAGTCCCTTTGAGTGCAATACCGGTAAGGTTGGATAAGAAAAATTGTACATGTTAGATCCACCAATAAAGGGATCGACTCCAAGTCTTACCTGAAAACCATTGCCGATCATCCAAGCAAGCAACCTGTTCAAGTTCTAAAAAGAATCAACCAACCCACTCCAAATATTATAAATTGCATTTCCTTTTTTGTTGAGCTTTCTCAACCACTCCAGAACTGTCAATTTTTTTAAGTCTTTACTTCTAATGACTTTTCCCCGCAACCCATGGTAAAAAAGAACCCTGCATAAAATTTTCATAGCCAATTCATTTCTATCCCAAAAAATGTTCTTCGTACCCCAACTGCCACACATCTTTGGCTTAGCAATATTTTCCCAAGCCACAAGATGAATACCCCTTTCAATAAGGTTGAGAATTGTGAACCCAACCAAAGGAAATTGAAAAGTACCTAATGAATAAGGTTGAAATTTTGATGCGAGACTTTGGCTATTGATAAACAAAATATTGTGGTGTTATATAGAACATAATTAATCAGTGTTATCCTACCACCCAATGTCAAAAACCTCTTACACTAAGAGGAGATCTTCTTTTCAACCTTATGTATAAGCCAAACCCAATCTGCAAAGTGATAACAATTTGTTTTCAAGGTGTAACCAAGGTACTTAAAACCAACCTCAAGTTCCTGCTATGCAAAGGGAAGAATGGAGGAAATCTAACTAAAAATCCCTGCATCTGAGTTGTTCCAATAAAGGCATGATTTAGGGAAATTTATCTCCATACCGAAGGCTAAACAAAAATGATCAAGAATGTCTCTAAGGTAGTGCCACTCCACAACAGATCCAATCCCAAACAATAGCACATCATCAACTGAAATATGTGTTATCGAGTGGGAAGAAGTAAATTTGATACCTCAATTCTCCCCTTCATGTTGTTCCTTGTTAATCATACGGCTCAATCTCTCAATGACAAGAAGAAAAATAAAGGCAATAATGGGAAACACTGCCTCAAACCATTAACTAATACATCAAAGTTGATCGATGTAACACATGAACCCATGATCCATTGTGTAACTTCATGGCTTAAACCAACATTAATAAGGATTAGTTGCAAAAATGACCAATCAACCTTGTCATAGGGCTTCATTAAGTCAATCTTTGGAACCATGCAGTTGATGCACTTATCTTTTGAAAAAGCATTAGAGGAAATTTGGGGTCTAAAATGGGCCTTATAAGAAAACGTGCCAAAATAAGTTTTTGTGAGTTGGAATTCAAGAACCAATAGAATTTCAATAAAATAAGTCAACCATAATGGTTGAATTGACATATTTGTCATTAAAAAAAACTACTTATTTTGTTCGTATTTTCGACATATCTCATTGTGTTTTTACTCAAATTTCGATCAGGAGAGCTCGTTGGATGCGTAATTTGATTCCGCATCCAATGAGTACCCACACTGCATACTTTTGATGGACCCCGCTACCCAAAAAACAAGAAATACCTGAAAAATGTGATGATGACATCATCATCACGTTTTTTCAAGTATTTCTTATTTTTGGGGGTAGTGGGGTCCATCAAAAGTATGCAGTGTGGGTACTCCTTGGATGCAAAATCAAATTCCGCATCCAATGAGATCTCCCAATCGAAATTTGAGTAAAAACACAGGGAGATATGTCGAAAATACGAACACAAAAAGTGGTTTTTTTCTTTCTTCCTCCAAAATTAATCAATATTATTTTATTATTTTAACTATTATTTTATTATTTTCCTTAGGAGGCCCATTTTAGACCCGAAAATTCCTCTAATGGAATTGTTTCTTGTGCAACCCCGATACAATAAAAAATCTGGCATCGATGAAGAAATCCAAATTGTTCTTTAGAGATACCACGGGAGAGGACGAATTTCAATCTATTTGAAATCACATTTGATATTATCTTATACGATAAATTCATGCATAATGAAATCGACCGAAAGTCCTAAAAAGTCTCCAGCTTGAAAGTCTTTGAAATGAGAGCTAAGAAGGTAGCACTATCTACCCTCGAAACCAATCCCATTGAATGATAATCTTCAACCAATCTCACTAAAGTTAAAAAAAATGTAAGTAGAACAATCTCCCTAATTTAGTACCCAAAAGGTCAAAGAAAATGTAAGTAGAATTGAATGGTACATCCATTGGGGTTGGGACTCTTGTCCTTGGCCATATGTTTCAAAATCTGCTCAATTTCTACAAGAGTGACAAGACGACCCACTTCTACATTGTCTTCATCAAAGAAAATTTGAGGCATGCATTGCAAATCATTTATTTGAGCATTGCAAAATACCTAGCAGTTGACTCTTTGATTTCCTGTTGAGAGGTCAATTTAACACTGCCCTAATCCTCAATCTCCCAAATCTCAATCTCAATCTCCTGATCCTCAATCTCAATCTCATGTGCTTCCTTTGTTGTTTAGAAAAGGCATGAAAGAACCAAGTGTTTTTGTCTCCTCGAGAAATCCACAATGCTCTTCTTTTCAGATGACAAAAAGACTCTTTAGCCTTAATAATATGTTCTTTTCCCTCTCTAAACGCTTGATAAGATCCAAGTCTTGGCTGAAAACAAAAGTTGTCGTTGAATTAGTATAAAGGTCTTTAATATGGTCTTCAATCTGCAGTAGTTTCTTTTGTTTTTTGTTGCAGGATAGCATAAATTATAAAAATATCCCTTCAATATATGTTACGTTATATATATATATATATATATATATATATATATATATATATGTTTGTGTGTGTGTGTGTTATTTTTTAATGACTACATTTATTTACAGTTATTGGATTTGGCTAAGTGTTAGCATGAATATCGCTCATTGTCACTTAAACGATGCTTAAACAAGATGCAAGATTACTTGGTTTATTAAGAATTCACCTTAATCAAGTATAAAAAAACTACTTCAAAAACAAGGAGAACATCATTGATGCAACCATGAATGAACTGCATAGTGTCCCATCCTAAAACTTCAAGTTGTTTAGACTATCCAACTGCAATCTACAAAATGATACTATTAGATGTAGACGGATGCATCTCATGAGAGTGAATCATATAGTGTGAGGTGCCAGAATCAAGTATTAAGCTGTTTGAAGATGCTTATAAGGATTGAGTAGACAATGCATGCAATTTACTAAGAGAAGGTTTGGGAACTGACATTTTGTGCTACTATGTAGCTTCATTCAATGTTCTACTTTGATCCAACATTTGGAATCATCATGCCCAAGTATGCCACAAAAACTACGTCTTATACGATTTGTTCTTTGACTTTGAGGAAGACTCATTGGGTACAAATATGGAGAAGTAGAGGATATTGAATAATGTTTAGGCTTGGAGGTAGACTTACCTGCTTAAGTAGGATCAATATTTTGTTTGCACTAAGTTTTGTGCTTAGCTTTGGAGGTTTGAGTTACAAGAGATTCATTCTTAGATCCAGAGAGAACATCTAATTGCACAATGTTATATTGTTATTTGTTAAGATGCTCATAGAAAATATCAAACAAGAGAATTTTAAGGCTCTTATCCAAATGCATCCATAATATAATAAAAGGTAGAGGAAAATCCCTTAAAAGGGCCATTCAACTCTGACAAAATTTAAAAAAATACATTCTTCATCTATTTTGATTTTTCTACACCCTCTCAATTGTAATAGCAACAACTTGAATTCAGTAAGAAAATCTTCAATCCAAGAATGCTTATCAAGTACAAGGGATGGCAATTCAACATCCAATTTCAATGCTTGAAATTCATTGACTTCATCAAATAGTGAACTCAACTTGTCCCATCTTTGTTTTGGTGATTTACATTCTAAATCATGCATCCCAATCAAACCCATGTATTCATCAAGGTTTTTCCTATAAGCAAATCCCTCAATTTCCTTTGAAAATATTGGTTTTGCTTCAACCAACATTTTCCACAGACCTTTTGATTGTAGAAGTTGTTTCATTTTGAGTTTCCAAGTATGAAAATTACAGGGAGTTAGGAGATCAACAACCCTAGTCTCAACCATTTTAACAAGAATCACAGAGAGCAAAAAACACACACTAAAAATGTGTCTTGTAATCTCCAAATATTTGATGGTGAACAAATGCAATCCCCATGCACAAAACAAGGGCTTTGAAGGACAATTTATGCTGAAACATCTTATCAAAAAATAAATGTAGAGAAATTCTACCATCGCTTACATTTTTTATTTTTGATATATTTTGGTTTTCCATTTTCTATTTATTAATTTATTTTTAATAATTTTTTATTTTCCATTGTCTCTACTTGTAACATCCATAGTTGGATATTCTCAATTAACTCAGAATAAACCCATCAGTTCTGAAATAACCCACATATTGAATAATTGATAAATATATTGATAGATAAGAGATATCGTTACATTGAGAAGAGAAGCCATATTAATAGGCCTTCGTGGTGATTATTTACCAAAGGAGGTGTCTCTTAATTTATTAATTGATTATATTTATGTGCTTATTGTTGTTATTATTTAGGTATGTAACATTTCCTTCCCCTTAAGCGAAGCTTTGTCCTCAAAGCTTGTTTAGTGAAGGACTTATCAGTTATTTGTAACATCTTCTCATGTATCTTATAACTCCGACACTTGATGAAACATGGTGATATAATTTTTGAATCCCTAAATTGAAATGTCGCATTTCCTGGGAAGTGATCCATCTGAGATTTAACTTCATCAGAGCTGATTGTTGATTACCTTGTTGGATAAATCTTCCCGTTTTCTGTCTAGGTTGTAGATTTTGTGCTTTTTCGCATCCGAAGTCATAACTTCTCTGTTTATGTTCATTTTGACCCTCTCGTTGATCAAAATTAATTTTGTAATTGGGGTGTCGATAGGGAATTTTCACAATGTTATTTTCTTTCACGAGCGTCGTCTTTTGAGAATCGATATGTGTTGGACGTTGTATTTTCGTTCCTTGAGTTTTTAATGTTTCGTTCTATATCTTTTCCAACTTGTTTTCTAATTGTATGTTATCATTTTTAAACTTTTTAATCAATTATTATTGCGATTTTCTGTCATCTTCAAAATTCTTAAGTTGCTCCTTAAGATCTTCGTTATGATTTTTGATGCTGCTATTTTCTTCCTGCTTGTCTAAAAGTTTTCCTTCAATGTATTTAGTAGAGTATTATACCTTCCCACTATTTTTGAACTTCTTAATTTTTGTGACTAACATCTTGCTATGGTTCTTTAATCTGAAAATTTCTTCGGTGTTATTTGATAACGTGCTTTTGATAGTTGTAATCTCCATTTTGTGTGTTTTTTTAGTGTCATTCTCTTTCTGCTGGAGTTCACTAATATGTTGTTGAAGTTGACCTATCTCTACTTCTTGACTTTATAATGTTATGCGGACTTGTGCCAATTCAGTATCTTTGTCCATGATGAGCTTGTTTAGACGCCTTATTTCTTTTTCCAATTCGTTATCGCTTCCATATGGTGATTTGTCGTCTTTTTTCAACTGTTTGATCTAGTCTTCTAAGTTTTGATTGTGAACTTTTAAACAAGATATTTCTTTATCCTTATTAGATAACATTTTCTCGGTATCTCTTTTGGTTAGTTCCAGCTGTCGATTTTGATTTGTTAAGTGACAATTTTCACCGTCTCTTATTGATTCTAACAAACCATTCATCTTAACCTCAACTTGTAGACATTTATTGGTCACCTTTTATTGCTCCAACTCGTCTAATGTTGCTTGAAGCTTTGACACCAAATTTGATTTTGAATTCTCCATAAGTCGATTTCTAGACGATAACTTAATCTTCCTTTGACTTCAAATTCTTTGACAACATACAATCTTTCCTTTTTGGTGATAGCCGGTCTTCTTTATTTTATTTTATTGTCTTCTTTTTCAAAATAATTATTATTTCAATAAAAATAATTATTAATTAATTAATTATTATTATTATAATTATTAATGTTTTATATAAACTATATATATATAGTTTTTTTTCAAAAATTAAAATATTTAAAACTAATATAATTTAATATTTTTTAATATATTTAATCTTTTTGAAAAACAAATTAGGGTTTGAAGCGACGTGAACTATGCAAAATTGTGGAGAAGGGTGTGTGGAAGGGCATGGAGAAGCAGGCAGGGGAAAGGCGCAATAGAAAGGCGTGGGTGTGACGGAGGCGTGTAGTCAATTGCAGGGAGGGGCGTGCAGGGGGGTGGAGGTGTCGCGCAGGGAGGAGTGCGAGCGTGGTGTAGGCAGGTGCAGTGGGGCGATGAGTGGAGGTGGGGAGACAAAATGGAGCAGAGGTGGGAGTGACAGGGAGCTGACATATGGTAGAGCACACAGAGAGTCGGAGACGGGGATAGAGAGGGAGAAAAGACGATGATAGGGAGTAACGGAGGGGACGAGAGAGGAGTGGGTGGATTGGAGGTCGAGAGACTGGAGTGGCACTGGAGGGAGCGGGGGAGGACAGGATAAAGGGGGTGGGGTTCGTAGGGAGATGTGCAGAGTGTGGAGTAGGCAAGAGAATTGTCGGGTGTAGAAGAAGGAAGGAAGCGTAGGGAGATTGGAGATATATTCATGGGAAGGAAGTTTCGTGAGGGTTGTGAGGAGATTTTTTATTTAGGGAAACCCTAGAGTAAGGCCACAAGCCAAAAATATGACAAAGTCTGAGGATTAAGGCCAAAGGCCTGGATCAGCCAACGAGGCTCTGATACCACTATAATATCGATAGTTGGATATTCTCAATTAATTCGGAATAAACCCATCATTTCTGAAATAACCCACAGATTGAATAATTGATAAATATATTCATAGATAAGAGATATCATTACATTGAGAAGAGAAGCCATATTAATAGGCCTTCATGGTAACTATTTACCAAAGGAGGTGTCTCTTAATTTATTAATTGTTTATATTTATGTATCTATTGTTGTTATTATTTAGGTACGTAACACTACCCTTGGGTGGGCATGGTGCTTACATGTAGAAATGACCCAATGAAGGGCCTATCATTTACAAAAAGAGGTTGGTAACAGTAAAGAACTATAACGGATTTGAACTTGTGCTTTGATTTTTGGTTTTACTAATTTTATGTTTTGTTTCAGTATTTTTATGTTTTATTATTTTTTAGTTATCTTATTTTTTTCCTGTATTTTATGTCTTACTATTTTTTAGGTATCTTATTTTTTTAAGTGAAAATTAGTGAGATTTTCCTCTCTTCCTCTAAAACATTTAAATGGAGAGAGGCTTAATAGTCATCTACATGATATTAGTAACTCCAAGGAATTGTAATAGATTTTAAATTGTGACTTAAAATCTTCTTGTCCACAACATGTTTTAAGTAGATGACCTCATAATTTTTTTTTTAATATTTCGCGTATATAATGTATATTAAAAAAAGTAAAGTAAAGTTCATATTTGGGTGTTTTGGATAAGAAATAAATTAAGTAAATTAAGTAAAATATGGAGACAATATTGTTCACATAGAAAGCATTTTGGATTATCTGTAAACTGAAACATTAGTAAGTGATTACTAAGGAGAATGGAATTTTAAAGATAAACTAAACAAAGAATCATAAAAGCTGCAACATATTACTCCACCCACACAAGAGGAGAACAATTGCAATTATTTGTAACATGTCATACTTCAATCACGTAAAACAAACATATAATCATCTGGACTTTGGATCTACCATGCGCTAAGAGGGATCAAATCCTTGGAGGTGCAAACATCTCCTCAAGTTTTGCACAAAAGTTTAGATGGATCTATGTTGGCATCTCCACGTTAGACTTTAGGCCTTACAAGAGGCACATCAACTTTAAACATATTTTGATCCCATCTCTAATCTAGAATGAGATTTCCAGTTCTAGAATTAGAGTTTTTTTTTCATTTGACACCTCGTTTGGAAGTGTTGTGAATGCATTGTAGGATTTTTATGTTTAGGAATCGATTGGTCCACTCATAGAATAATGACGTAAGATTGTCAAACCTGCCAATAGTAATATTCACAATACTTATTGTTAATGTTTACAAATTGTCAAAACCTACTAGTAGTGAGTGTCTTCAATTCGATAGAGGATTGAATAGTGTGTTTTCCCTGTCCCTTCCTCTTTTTGTACCATCTTGTATAAGGAAGGAACACATAATAGACTTACATCAAAGTGAAAATGAAAAAGAAAGAACTTTAGAACCAATGAGTAATTATGATTTTTAGATAGTGAAATGTGGTTTAGATAGAGATTTTGTTCAAAGTCTTTGAAATACAACACATCACCAAAGTCCCAAAGAAATTTGAAATCTTCTAAGTGGATGACACGATTTTTTGGATTGGTGCAGCTTTTATACATGCTAGAATTTGAAGTCGCTAAAGTCATTGGAGTCTACTCTACCTTTTGAGTTTGCAAGATCAACGAAGAATTGTTTATTAAATGTTATTTTATAATTGATTTGATACATTAGATGCCATGTAAGTAGGTAGGGTCATGCATATTTGAGCATTGATTTGTAGCCCAAAATGGGTCGTTGTATCCATCATGGTTGGAGAGGTTTCTAAGTTTCTTTGTTGTCCCTTAAACATAAGGCTAAGTCTTGTGAGGAGTGACGGTTAAGGACTCGGGAGGTCTTTTATGTTGTAGATTGGTTTTAAAGGTTTTTAATGTAATATAGCTGTGTGGGTTATGGGAGTGTCATCTAGTAGAAAGTAGCAAGGCAATCTAGTTTATTTGGAAACTAGGATTAAAACTTCTATGAGTGGTTGTGGATGAGGTAAAGTACTATTATTGAGTGACTTTGGTCGCATATATGCCGCTATAATGTGATAGCTTAGTAAAAAAGACTATAAAAAGTATTTTTCAAACAAATAAAAAATTGTGTTGATGTTGTGATTTTCATATGTTCTATTTAGTGACAACAAATATATTAATTTACGAGACTTTTACATTGTTAGCATACAAAATGACATTGTCAAAATTTAATAGCTAATTTTTTACGGCATAGATATGTGTCAAATGGTATGACAACTTTAGCTAAAGACACTATAAGATGTACTTCTCAAAAAAAATTATTGTTGATCTACTTCTGATTTTTTAGATGTTGCATTTAGTGACAAGGATTATCCTCCTTTATGATCCTTTCATCATATTAGTGCACAAATTACATAATCAAAATTTTATGGCTAATTGGAAAAAAAAAGTTAATTTGTAGACCATGGTTTCCCCTTCCTTAATATCTTCTTTCTTCTCTAACCTTCCTTTGTTCCTCACCTTTCCTTCTTCCTAAGTCTTGGATCTTTCCCATTTGTTTGTCTTAGATCAAAGTCTGCCCCACACATTTTTTGAAAACATGCATTATATTTACAAAAAACTATCCATAAATTACAAAAAAAGGGAGGGTGTGTATAATGGATATCTTAATCACTTTTGTAATGCAATTAGAACATAACTAAAATTAGAATAAGCCAAGGGCAGTAAGGATCAAGCATCCTTGATCAATAGTGTGGGGCTTTCCCATGAAGTTGAGTAACACTTTTTGGTAAGGGAGGGCATGAGAATGGTAGAAAATGATCTTTATTGAGATTTTGTTAAGCCCTCAATTGAGCTTTTGAAAGCTTGATCATGCAGTCAAGGGATTTTTACAAGTTAAAGTAATTGGTTGTTTTGAGACCTTTCCCATGTTGCCAAGAGTGTTTTTCTACATGGAATTTTTTACGAGGAAATTTACATGGAGAAATCTTTTGGTTTTATGTAGGATCCTTCACATGTTTGGAATCTCTAACATTAATTATGTGTTATCAAACAGAAGATGTATAATTTTCTTATTGTTTTAGGTTTCAATCGTTGCCATTCTGATCCTACAGTGTACTCTAAAAGCTAGGGTGTTGTTCTCTTGATTTTGGTTATGTACATGGATATTTAATTCTCATTGGTAGTTATTCATCCCCAATTCAGAGTGGTCATTGAGAACTAATGGAGTAGTTTGATATGATAGACCTTGGTCCTTTGCATTACAGTTTGATCAACTTACATGTCCTTCAATCTTCATAAGGGATTTCCATTTTTTTAGTAAAAGTATGCCCTTGATTTACTTCATTTCTTTGGCATGGTTGACCGTAAGCCTCCACCCACACCATTTTAGTTAAGGCATTCAACTTCTTGTGAGTTGTACTTCACTAGCGCTAATTCTTTGTTATATAGGAAATTGGTTGGGAGTCTATTGTATTTGACACATACATGACCTGGCATCTCGTTTGCAGGCGTTCTCTTAGTTCTCTCAATTTATTAATTAGAGTCAAGAGAAGGTGGCCAACCAAATTATGAGCTACATTAAGGGCACTATCAATTTTGGCATTCAGTATACCTTAGGTGCTTCTCAACTTGTGGGTTTCACTAATTCTAATTGGGCTAATTTAGTTGATGATCGAATGTCTACCTAGTTTAGTTTTGTCTATCACCTAGAATTTGCTCCTATTGCGTAGTATTGCAGTAAGCAACCAATGACTGCATTATCTTACGTATAATTTGAGTATTGTGCTGCAATTCTTTGCTAATCAAGAGGTCCTTTGGCTTTGAGAACTGATGATAGAGTTTTGGAATTAAGCAAGATCATCCCACTACTCTTTGGTGTGATAATCAGAGTGCCATACCTATTTTTCGCAACCGAGTGGATCATTAAAGAAAAAAATGCAAAGAGATTGATATGCAATTCATTCCACAACTCATCTAGGATGTTGTTCTTAGTTTAGAGCATTTCCAAATTAAAGAGAAAGTTGCAAACATCTTCGTTAAACCTTTTACATTGCCTCATTTTATATAGTAGCAATCAATGCTTGGGGTGAACAAAATTGTCCTTAGGGTGTCATCTTGAGTCTTCCTAGGGGTGAAGGAAATTGTCCTTTGAGTAAAGGAATATATAATGTAAAGGTTGTTGTTTGATTTAAGGTGTCTTTTGAAAAAGTCTATGTTAAACCTCCACCTATGTTGAAGATATATATTTAAATTTTAATATTATCATATCCTCAAGTTAATGCACAAAATAATTAACATGACATATGAAGTATAAATAGTAAAAATTATAATCACATATGAAGTACAAATGGTAAAAATTTTAAATTTATATACAATCGAATTGGATGCATCGAAGTGTTTTGTACACACATGCTCTTCCGGTAAAGAAAAGAAAGCAACACAATCACCCAAGCCAAAGCAAAAAGGAATTAAAAAGCAAAAAGCAAAAAAGTAGGCGACACAATTGTTCCACTAGTCCCCAATAGCTCCCATCTTCGGTTTGTATTTAGTGTTGATATTGATTTTCTTTAACTGCAAAGCTTGCAAGTTCCGTATATATTGCTCTGGTGTCTTCGGGTTTAGTCTGTCAGTCTTCCTCAGCGTCTGCAAAGCCAAAACAAAAGAAAGCAAAAAATGACAACAACAAATCGCAAACAACAAACAAAAAGCAAAACACAAACACCAAACGACAATCGTGGAAGGAAATCTTGAGTATTTATAAGTTCTCTCATAAAGCTCATGCCTACTTCGATAATTGTGATGCAGAGATTTTTTGCATTCGGCTTTTTTTCATTGAGAAAAACTGCCCTTTCTACAGCTCGAGCTCCCTCATCTGCAAACATAAATACAAAGTTGGGGTTATCAAGTCTACATTTATATATCAGATGTCTACTCAAGTGGTAATGGATTATTTCAGCTGTTGTGTTTTATATTTCTTCTATACTTCTCGTTTTGAGACATGATTGACAGTTAATTTTGCTTACATTTTCTGATGATGCAAGTGCTTGGATATTTTGGAATCTCTCGGATTCTTTGCTCAAACGGAAGGGCGTGTTGAAGTTTCTCTGTGTCTGTAAAACCATCCTCGGCTTTCTTACTGCATTTTATCTAAATTTCTAGGCTTATTTGATACTCCCTTCTAACTACGGGCATTACCAATAGCGTCTGGGGTTGTCTTCCTTAGTCTTGGCCTAGTATTATTTTAGTTTGTGCCTGCTTTGTTGTCTGTGATGCAAAGCTTTTTTCATTCGTCTGATGACTTGAAGACTTGAAGTTAGGGAGTGCCTTTGAAGTCTCTGTTCTCTATTAATTGAAGTCGTCGAGTACCCTTTTTTTCTTAGATGCAATGTTTTTTTCATTTATCTCATGATTTCAAGTCATCGAGTGCATATGAAATATCTGGTATTAATTGAGTTTGGATGTCTATGATGTAGTGCTTGGAGGTTTGTGATGCAGTGATTTATTCATTTGCTTCTTTTTTCATCTCATGGCTTAAGTCATGAAATCTTTGTTCTTTATTCATTTTGCTTAGATGAAATCTCTGTGATGCAGTGCTTTATTCATTTTGCTTAGATGAAATCTCCGTGATGCAGTGCTTTATTCATTTGCTTTTTTCTTCATCCCATGACTTGCTTTTTTCTTCATCTCATGACTTAAGCCATGAAGTACAGTCCCGGTTCTCTATTAAGTTTTGATCTCTGTGAACTTTAATTTCTAAGATGCATATGATAAAAAAATATTTAGGAATATTTCAATGCTTACTTTCAGAGCTATTGTAATTTGATGATTGAAATTAGATGAGTCGCTCATCAATAGATTAGAATCCATAAATTAGATGAGTTGCTCATCAAGTCATTGAGTGCTTGTGCCTCCTTGGATGCAGTGTTTTATTTTTTCATTTGCTTCTTTTTTCATGTGCTGACTTGAAGTAAATTTCCTTAATAGGTTTCCACAACGTTAATTAAGAGGTTTCCATTGGTTTTCTACTTCCATTAATATTTACTATTATGTAACAAGAAATTTTGCAGAAAATTGGAATGGGTGTCATTGATTTGTTCATGGAGATCATGTAATCAGCATGCAGCAAATTTAGGAAATGGTGTGCTCCTTTGTGTCAATTTTTTGGTTTATTTTTACAACCTCTTTTCTATGTAACATTTATTTGCTTCGCTGCATGTGCTTCGATATTTTGCAGAAACTTGAAATGTTATCAATTGAAAAGCTCATCAGTTTTTTTAGGAAATTTGTGTGATGGTACCAGTGCTTCATTGCATCTTTATTACAAGGTGTTTTGTCCATTTTCTTCTTCGTGCTAATTCTAGTTAGCATTGCCTTTGCATTTTATGTTAAATGTAAATTCTTTATTTTATTTCAATTCTTTCACAGTTTGATACATAATTCTTCTTTATTGTGATTTTTTTTTGTAATTAATAAAATTATATATATCTTAGTTATGAATTTTAATTTTCATCATTATGATACATGCAATTAGTGATTTAGCAGAATATTGCAATGTTTAAATTGTCAAAGCTTAGTTAATTTATTCATGGAAATCAAATGCCAAATGCCATGTTTATTAGTGGAATACACCGCAATCCAGAAAAGTAATTGAGTTTTGTATGGATTGTTTTTTAAATCCTGTGCGATTTGTTTTGACACTTTTTTTGATATCTTACCACCCTTGGGGTTAGACTCTTACCAAGGTGATGACAAGCATAATCACCATGTTTTGTGTTAAAAACGTTTTTCTTGATATTTGCTTATAGAAGTAAAATAGAGTGGGATCTAATCAGTCCTCTAGATTCCAGTGGATCCCAAATTTTCCCAGGGGTGTTCCTAGTTGTCCTATTTTTGCATTAACAGGTAACTGCAAGGCAAGCAGGTAAATGTAGTGGAGGACAAATAATGAAGGCATTTGACCAACTGCAGAATCCTTAGCAGCAAAAGATGAAACCGGCAGCGTTGCGGAGGGGATCGAGATCAGATTCTCCAATTAGCAGTAAAAGTGAAACCAGCAGCATTGCAGAGAAAAGCCTAATTAGTTCGCAAGCCTCTCTGGTGAATGGTGAATGGATTTGTTGTGAGGTCTCCCAGAAATAGAATTTCTCCAAATTTTCTCAGTCCTCATCAATAGGTCATCCGCCCTCCAATGAACTTCCATATTCCATATTTCCATATTCGTCAGCCCTAACATTTAGAAAGCTAAGCAATTGAACAATGATTCTTCTAGTGACACTAACCCTTGCAACGTGCAAATTTCTGTTCATGTAAGTGATGGAGACCTAAATGATTCTTCTAGCGGCACTAACTCTTGCAACGTACAAATTTCTGTTCATCTACACTTACAGTGATGCAGGCCCAAAACATAGACCTGCTAATTACTGTCTAGATTGTATTTGCATTGCTTCAAAACATCATAACAAATGATGCCATAGATAAGACCACTCTGTCTCTCATGCAGTCTTCTTCTTTATTTCTATGGACTTCTTACTAACATAATGACTATAATGCGTGGACTCTGCAACCTATCTTCTATTTGAGATTCAGAGCACTCACCCCAAATAGAATTAATTATCTGAGAGAAGATTTACCTTGTTTCTTGAATAATCGATTTCATTCCACAATTTGATTTAAAATGAAACCCGAGTCACGGGATATTTTTCCCATGCGTTGCTCTTTGGTTACCCTCGTGGAGCACTATAGCTGGGCGCAATCACCAATAGCATTCTGTAATCCATCTAATCCTTTGACCACCATTTACCTCTGAATGCACTCGCAAATACCATCTATAGGTTGGGTGCATTTGTTGATGTCCTCCGCGCTGATATTTTCACTTATATATTCCTATTCCACAGGTGGGCATTTATATATTCCTATTCCGCAGGTGGGCATTTTTAGCATGCATTCTCCCACAGGCCGGGCATATAGGATGTATTTCACGACTGGACATTTTTCTTTGTTTATGTATGCTCCCTTAAAAAACTGCAGCATGTATATATGGTCGGACTCTAGGATATCGATCAGTATACATTACTCTTTTATAACAATTTCTCACAGCAATCACAAATTACAACACACAACGCATTCCTCATTCAGTGTAAAACATAGTATTCATAGGAACATAGCACATATGTCTCAATCTGGAAAGTCAACTCTGCCTGTCCAAGTTCTTCCTTATTCAATAAGATATAAGAATCTCTCCCGCTTCAATATGAAGTCAATTGCATACCCTAGTGGTCTATAAACAATATTTATCAAGATCGCATTCTTGGAGCAGCGATTCCACACACACATAAACATCTATAATTATTTTCACATTGGATTAAACAGTCATATGCTACAGGTCCAAAAAGAACAGAGATAACTCTCCCCAACAGAGGATTGCCTCTTTTGATCGCATGCATCTGTTAACATTCACAAACCGGTAGATATATAAAGCATCACTCTTATGCACAGACCAAAAATCAAACATAATTACTCTGTTCAATAACACACATACATACATCTCCGCTCAGAACTACTCAGAAAACCTTTCAATTTCGGTGATATCATTCCACTTTTAAGTCTGACTTGTGTGGTTAACCAACCAATCTATGCTTCTAAGGCTAACCTCTTGGACCTGCCTGTAAGCTAACAATATAAAGAAAAAACACCCAAATTCTAACTCTCCAACTACGTCCTAAATCCCTGTAACTGACTCCTATAATTATGCAATTTTTTCTTAAAATAGAGCTCGATCCTATCTTATTAATGATCCACTAATCAATCATTTTGGACTCTACCAAATGCTGCCAACAAATACAAATTCAGTTTCAATTATTACGCATCTAATTGAATGACTCATGACTTAAAGCCTTTCTCGAATTCTGCCTGGTAATGCAGATGTGTTACAATGGTTCATCACTCCTTGCCACTCATCCCTTTATCCTGCTACCTAATAACTTTAACTAACGCCTTAGTAGATTAGAACCTTCGAAACTAATGTATTCGCAATGAACCCACACTCTTGGGCAATATCAAGAACCTAAGGTCCGATTAACACTTGGAATTGTTGATGAGAGCAATGCCCTGCATCACACAGGCAATTGTTCATATACACTAAATATGGCAGAGAATTTCTGCCCCTTCCATTTTATTAATAGTAACCATTATTTACTCACATTGAAAACTATTTTCTATTATATAGTGGCTCATCCACAGAATAGAATGCTAGGGAAAAGAAATAATTATAAGAATTTACGTGCTTGAGTTTTATATGGATTATTTTCTATTTCCCCTGATTTGCCTTTATGCTTTTGTTGTTATATATATCCTCTCCCTTAGAGGTGAAACATTGCCAAGAGGACAACAAATGTTGTGTATGCTGGATTTTTATTTTGTCTATTTTCTCAGAATTTTTGGTTTTCTTTTAACAAATTCTTTGTAACCTTTTAGTTTCCTAGATGTATGTGATTCAAAATTTAGCCAAATATTGGAATGCTCAATCTCACTCTCAAATCTCATGTTTATTTGTTTATGTAATGCTTTGACTTATTTTCAAATTGAACAGGAACCAAGACTTCCCTCAGTGCGAAAGGAACAGGAACCAAGACTTCAATGTCTACATGGAAAATTCAATTCTGTGTAACAAAGTTGTGGAATACCAACATCCATGGATGTTTTTTTCTCTAGATTCCAATCACAGGTTGAGTGATTGCAGATGGAGGGGCAGATTTTGTATGCATGTATAGAGTGTCATTGATATTACAGAAACAATATTGCACAGTCTAGTAAAAAAATTTGATGCTCTTGTAGAGAGAAGGAACCACTAAGAGTTATGTCAGAAGCATCTTGTCAACCATTTTTGTGTTGTTCATTTTTATAGAACTAGTGGAGTAAGTAACATCATGGCAAATTTAAATCCTACCAGATGCCAACCATAGGTACTTGGGTGATTGTGGATTGAGGGTTGTAGGTAATGTATGTATGTAATATCCCAAATCCTGATATTTTCTATTTCTATGCAATTTTACTAAAATAGCCGGGCATGCAAACTGCCATGCAAAATTTCCCTATTTTATAGCTGAAATTAGGGTTAGGGTTTGCAGGATAGAATGAACACTTACCACTGATAAGCCGACTAAATGTGCTTCAGAGAGAATATGCATGCAATATGAGCTAAGCTGGTGAAGAAATAACCTTGTTTGTACTGCAATACCCCCGGATGGCTGACTCAAACAAGTGTGACGATTTTGCTAAAGGGATGGTCAGTTTTAGCTGTAAATAAGTCGGAAGGAAGGTATGCCCGTGCCGGAGAGGATGGCCGGAGCATGCAAGGGTTTTGACCTCCCAGGTGCCCTAGCAAATTGATCTCCCAGTCTGCTGCTCACGACCTCACAAACCTGTAAACTGCTGCTAGTTGCCCCAGATGGACAATATGATCGATGATAATCACCCAATGTAGTAGAGTGATCCTATCAGTGAGGATGCAGGACGCATGCGGAAGAAATATAGTGATCCAGATTCCTGGTGAATGACTATGGTTTTCCTAGCTAAATGCCCCAGCTGTACGGATGAATCTGCAATAACCTTCGGACTTATACTAGAATACTGAATAACGATGAATGCAATAGATACGGTGACAAACCTGGATGGTTTATCCTGAAGGAGACTAGGGCAGATGTCTCACTGTCGAAATCCCGTTAGCTGAAGACGCCGTCTCCAACCCTAACTGTTGTGGCTGCACGTTGTGCTGCTTCTCAAGAGCTCCAAAATAATAATAATCCAAAAGTAAAGTCTCCATTCACTTTATCTTTCTTTTATAACTTTCAACTGCGAAAACCCTAACTTTTGACCTAATTAGGTCACTTTAACTTCTAATTTGCAGTTGACTTGCATGCATGCGCATGGAGACTTAATTGAGTGCATGCATCATTAAATAATGCTTAGATGCCATGCATGTCACTTTTAGGGTTTTCTTGCATATCACTTTTAGGGTTTGCATGCATATCACTTTTAGAGTTTGCATGCATGTTATTTTTAGGGTTTGCATGCATGTCACTTTTGCGAACATTACAGTCCTCCCTCACCAAAGATTGCTTGTCCTCAAGCAATGCCAATGCAAATCCACAATCAATCAACTGAACCAACTGAATCCGAGAATGATCCCAGGGTCCCAAATTATCCTAGGAGATCTGTAGCACCCTCTGCTCAAAACACTGCACTGTATGGTACCATCACCAGAGACCTCCTGAAAGCACCCTCTAGTAGTCACTAAACTGTCAGTCATTGTAATCCCAGGGTCCCAAATCAATCTGAGAATTGCAGAGGTCAAAATGCATACACCGCTACCCTACATAGTATCGACACAAGGAGCATCATGTAGACTCCCAAGTCACACCATCAGTAAACACTGTATGCATCCCTCATAAGGTCTTTCGCTTGGATCCCAATGCAAACTTACGCATATTTCATCCCAAATATCTGAAGGCTCTTATGGGACTATACCCTTGGCTAGGAATGTCTTCCAAAGAATCGCTCACTCAATAGGACACCAACTCTTAATCTCTCTCCAATCCAACCCCCGAAAAGTACCTTGTCCATAAGCACCATCACAAGGAATAATCTTACCAAGCTGACATTCTACCCTTCTGATTTCAACTGGAATGCTCATATACTGCTGGTCAATTTCTCAATCCTGGCCAACCTGTAAAAACATCCACCATTATGCAAATGTGGACTCTAAGATACTGCAAGCCCTGTCTATGTACTCCTTAAGAGGACTGCTTTGAAATGCAATAGTATGTTTCTTCTGCTGCCCTATCAAGGAATCCAACTGCTCTTCAATACTAGACAGCCCGACCTCTGACTCGGTACATACAACTCGAAGAACTATAAGCTCAACATCTCGCTGTACTATGGTGTCTCGGAGTATCTTGGTCCTCTTCTTTCGGTGACTATCATCTGGAAGCTCTATCTCATGCATGTATAAACTCTCCCTAACCTCCATGTGTGACTGCTCACTGTCTCGACTGCTGTGCTCATTGCCTTGCACCTCATGTATTTCGCTTGTCATAACTGTCTGGATTCCTGCTGTAGGTGATGAAGAGTGTACCAACTCCAACTCATCACACGGTTTGTCCACAATCTGACTAGCGAATGTGCTTGTGTCGCTAGACTCACAGGATGGCTCTAATGCTATCTCCTCATACACATCCTCATCATGTATTGTTAACTCCAAATGAAGCTCACCAACAACTTGTACTTCATGCTCATCTTTCTTCACTCCCCCAACTATGCCTTTAAGGAGATTCTCATCCAAATGCAAAGTAGCCAATCTAATGGCATCTGTCTCAATCATGGGGTTGAGTTGGAAGTATGTATCCAAATTCTGCACCCAATTCCGAGCTGGGTCACCCCGGTTACCCTCAAAGGTAGGGATCGTCAGTTTCCCTACGGTGCGTTGTAACTCATAGTTCTGGGTGAATGGCCTATTGTAAGCTTTGGGTTTTTTCTTACTTTTAAAGTGGCAAAAGTCGGTGAATGTCATGGCTGAATGGAAGTCCCCTCCTAAAGCTCTATATTCTCTCAGATAGGCACTCATGGATTCTTCTGGTTTTGCTTGTGCTAGAGGCACTGCAGTTGGACTATCTAAGAATTGAGGCGTGGTAGGTCGGAAAGGCTTGTATATATTGGGATGGCTCTGCATGTTGGTATGTAAGTGCTCCCTACTAATGCTGGTGGATACCCTATCATTGTTGGGAAATAAGGGACTGTGTGGGGTGGACCTGTTATTCTCAGTCATTTGCCTGAAGGTGCTCATCATTGCTTTTTTTCCCATTAGTGAGTTCTTTTATGGATGATATGAGACTATCGAAAGTTGTTTTATCATCATCGGCCATTGTTTCTTTGCCTTTTCCAAACTGATATTCTTTGTTCCCCAAATCTACGTCCTCTAACTCCTCTTCTCTGTCTCCATACCTCTGTCTCCGGTGAGTAATGTTGTATGGGCCTTCTGAATTCATTTATATTTTTGCATGCCCACAGCTGGTAAGGAAAATAGCTCTGATACCACTGTAATATCCCAAATCCTGATATTTTCTATTTCTATGCAAATTTACTGAAACAGCCGGGCATGCAAATTGCCATGGAAAATTTCCCTATTTTATAGCTGAAATTAGGGTTAGGGTTTGCAGGATAGAATGAACACTTACCACTGATAAGCCGACTGAATATGCTCCAAAGAGAATACACATGCAAGATGAGCTGAGCTGGTGAAGAAATAACCTTGTTTCTGTTGCAATACCCCCAGATGGTTGAATCAAACAAGTGTGACGTTTTTGCTGAAGGGATGGTCAGTTCCAGCTGGAAATAAGTTGGAAGGAAGGTATGCTCGTACCAGAGAGGATGGCCAGAGCATGCAAGGGTTTTGACCTCCCAGATGCCCTAGCGAATTGATCTCCGAGTCTGCTGCTCACGCCCCCACAACCCTGTAAACTGCTGCTAGTTGCCCCGGATGGACAATCTGATAGCTGCTAATCACCCAATGTAGTAGAGTGTTCCTATCAGTGAGGATGTAGACTGCATGCAGAAGAAATATAGTGATCCAGAGTCCTAGTGAATGACTAGGGTTTTCCCAGCTAAATGCCCCAGATGTACGGATGAATATGCAATAACCTTCAGACTTATACTGGAATACTGACTAATGATGAATGCAATAGATACGGGGACAAACATGGATGGTTTATCCTGAAGGAGACTAGGGCAAATGTCTCACTGTCGAAATCCTGTTAGTTGAAGACGCTGTCTCCAACCCCAACTGCTGTGGCCGCACGCTATGCTGCTTCTCAAGAGCTCCAAAATAATAATAATCCAAAAGTAAGGTCTCCATTCACTTTATCTTTCTTTTATAACTTTCAACTGCGAAAACCCTAACTTTTGACCTAATTAGGTCACTTTAACTTCTAATTTCCAGTTGACTTGCATGCATGCGCATGGATACTTCATTGAGTGCATGCATCATTAAATAATGCTTAGATGTCATGCATGTCACTTTTAGGGTTTGCATGTCACTTTTAGGGTTTGCATGCATCTCACTTTTAGGGTTTGCATGCATGTCATTTTTAGGGTTTGCATGCATGTCACTTTTGGGAACATTACAGCATGTATGTATCTAACTTCTGCACCTAATTCCGGGTTGGGCCACCCTGGTTACCCTCAAAGGTAGGGATCGTCAGTTTCCCTATGGTGCGTTGTGACTCATAATTCTGGGTGAATGGCCTATTGTAAGCTTTCGTTTTGTTCTTACTTTTAAAGTGGCAGAAGTCGGTGAAGGTCATGGTTGAATGGAAGTCCCCTCCTAAAGCTCTATATTCTCTCAGATAGGCACTCATGGATTCTTCTGGTTCTGCTTGTGCTAGATGCACTGCAGCATGACTATCTAAGAATTGAGGCATGGTAGGTTGGAAAGGCTTGTATGTATTGGGATGGCTTTGCATGTTGGTATGTAAATGCTCCCTACTACTACTGGTGGATACCCTATCATTGTTGGGAAATAAGGGATTGTGTGGGGTGGGCCCATTCTTCTCAGTCATATGCTTGAAGGTGCTCATCATTTCTTTTTGCCCATTAGTGAGTTCTTTTATGGCTGATATGAGACTATCGAAATTTGTTTTATCATCATCGGCCATTGTTTCTTTTCCTTTTCCAAACTGATATTCTCTGTTCCCCAAATCTACGTCCTCTAACTCCTCTTCTCTGTCTCTATACCTCTGTCTCCTGTGAATAATGTTGTATGGGCCTTCTGAATTCATTTATATTTTTGCATGCCCACAGCTGGCAAAGAAAATAGCTCTGATACCACTGTAATATCCAAAATCTTGATATTTTCTATTTCTATGCAAATTTACTGAAACGGCCGGGCATGCAAACTGCCATGCAAAATTTCCCTATTTTATAGCTGAAATTAGGGTTAGGGTTTGCAGGATAGAATGAACACTTACTAGTGATAAGCTGGCTGAATATGCTCCAGAGAGGATACACATGCAAGATGAGCTGAGCTGATGAAGAAATGACCTTGTTTTCTGTTGCAATACCCAGATGGCTGAATCAAACAAGTGTGGCGTTTTTGCTGAAGGGATGGTCAGTTTTTGCTGGAAATAAGTCGGAAGGAAGGTGTGCCCGTGCCGGAGAGGATGGCCGGAGCATGCAAGAGTTTTGACCTCTCCAGATGCCCTAGTGAATTGATCTCCCAGTCTGTTGCTTACGCCCCCACAACCCTGTAAACTGCTGCTAGTTTCCTCGGATGGAAAATCTGATAACTGATAATCACCCAATGCAGTGGAGTGATCCTATCAGTGAGGATGTAGGCTGCATGCTGAAGAAATATGGTGATCCAGAGTCCTGGTGAATGACTAGGGTTTCCCAGCCAAATGCCCCCAACTGTACGAATGAATCTACAATAACCTTCAGACTTATACTAGAATACTGGATAATGATGAATGCAATAGATACGGTGACAAACCAGGATGTTTTATCCTGAAGGAGACTATGGAAGATGTCTCATTATCGAAATCCCGTTAGCTGAAGACGTCGTCTCCAACCCCAACTACTGTGGTCGCATGCTGTGCTGCTTCTCAAGAGCTCCAAAATAATAATAATCCAAAAGTAAAGTCTCCATTCACTTTATCTTTCTTTTATAACTTTCAACTGCAAAAACCCTAACTTTTGACCTAATTAGGTCACTTTTACTTCTAATTTGCAATTGACTTGCATGCATGTGCATGGAGACTTAATTGAGTGCATGCATCATTAAATAATGCTTAGATGTCATGCATGTCACTTTTAGGGTTTGCATGCATCTCACTTTTAGGGTTTGCATGCATGTCATTTTTAGGGTTTGCATGCATCTCACTTTTAGGGTTTGCATGCATGTCACTTTTGGGAACATTACAGTCCTCCCTCGCCAAAGATTGCTTGTCCTCAAGCAATGCCAACGCAAATCCACAATCAATCAACTGAACCAACTGAATCTAGGGATGATCCCAAGGTCCCAAATTATCCAAGGAGATCTGTAGCACCCTCTGCTCAAAACACTGCACTGTATGGTACCATCACCAAAGACCTCCTGAAAGCACCCTCTAGCAATCACTAAAATATCAGTCATTGTAATCCCAGGGTCCCAAATCAATCTGAGAATTGCAAAGGTCAAAATGCATCCATCGTTACCCTGCGTAGTATCGACACAAGGAGCATCATGTAGACTCCCAATTAACACCATCAGTAAAAACTGTATCCATCCCTCATAAGGTCTTCCGCCTGGATCCCAATGCAAACTTGTGCATATTTCATCTCAAATATATGAAGGCTCTTGTGGGCCTATACCCTTGGCTGGGAATGTCTTCCCAATAGGACACCAACTCTTAATCTCTCTCCAATCCAACCCCCGAAAAATACCTTGTCCATAAGCACCATCACAAGGAATAATCCTACCAAGTTGACATTCTACCCTTCTGATTTCAACTGGAATGCTCATATACTGCTGGTCAATTTCTCGATCCTGGCCAACCTATAAAAACAATCCACCATTATGCAAATGTAGACTCAAGCTACTGCGAGCCTTGTCTATGTACTCCTTAAGAGGACTGCTTTGAAATGTAATAGTATGTTTCTTCTGCTGCCCCATCAAGGAATCCAACTACTCTTCAATACTAGACAGCTTGACCTCTAACTCGGTACATACAACTCGAAGAACTGTAAGCTCAACATCTTGTTGTTCTATGGTGTCTTGGAGTATCTTGGTCCTCTCTTTCATTGCTAGAATGTTTTCTTTAACCTGTTCAATCTTCTTTCGATGACTATCATCTGGAAGCTCTATCTCATGCATGGATAAACTCTCCCTAACCTCCATGTGTGGCTGCTCACTGTCTCGAATGCTGTGCTCATTGCCTTGCACCTCATGTATTTCCCCTGTCATAACTGTCTGGATTCCTGTTGTAGGTGATGAAGAGTGTACTAACTCCAACTCATCACACAGTTTGTCCACAATCTGACTAGCGAATGTGCTTGTGTTGCTAGACTCATAGGATGGCTCTAATGCTATCTCCTCATGCACATCCTCATCATGTACTGTTAACTCCAAATGAAGCTCACCAACAACTTGTACATGCTCATCTTTCTTCACTCCCCCAACTATGCGTTTAAGGAGATCCTCATCCAAATGCAAAGTAGCCAATTTAATGGCATTTGTCTCAATCATGGGGTTGAGTTGGAAGTATGCATCCAACTTCTGCACCCAATTCTGGGCTGGGCCACCTCAGTTACCCTCAAAGGTAGGGATCGTCAATTTCCCTACGATGCATTGTAACTCATAGTTCTGGGTGAATGGCCTATTGTACACTTTGGTTTTGTTCTTACTTTTAAAGTGGCAGAAGTCAGTGAAGGTCATGGCTGAATGGAAGTCCCCTCCTAAAGCTCTATATTCTCTCATATAGGCACTCATGGATTCTTCTGGTTCTGTTTGTGCTAGAGGCACTGCAGCTGGACTATCTAAGAATTGAGGCATGGTAGGTCGAAAAGGCTTGTATATATTGGGATGGCTCTGCATGCTGGTATGTAAGTGCTCCCTACTAATGCTGGTGGATACCCTATCACTGTTGGGAAATAAGGGACTGTGTGGGGTGGGCCCATTCTTCTCAGCCATTTGCTAGAAGGTGCTCATCATTTCTTTTTTCCCATTAGTGAGTTCTTTTATGGCTGATATGAGACTATCGAAAGTTGTTTTATCATCATCGGTCATTGTTTCTTTGCCTTTTCCAAACTGATATTCTCTATTCCCCAAATCTACGTCCTCTAACTCCTCTTCTCTGTCTCTATACCTCTGTCTCTTGTGAGTAATGTTGTATGGGCCTTCTGAATTCATTTATATTTTTGCATGCCCACAACTGGAAAGGAAAATAGCTCTGATACCACTGTAATATCCCAAATCCTGATATTTTCTATTTCTATGCAATTTTACTAAAATAGTCGGGCATGCAAATTGCCATGCAAAATCTCCCTATTTTATAGCTGAAATTAGGGTTAAGGTTTGCAGGATAGAATGAACACTTACCACTAATAAGACGACTGAATGTGCTCCAGAGAGAATACGCATGCAAGATGAGCTAAGCTGGTGAAGAAATAACCCTGTTTCTGCTGCAATACCCCCAGATGGCTGAATCAAACAAGTGTGACGTTTTTGGTGAAGGGATGGTCAGTTTCAGCTGGAAATAAGTTGGAAGGAAGGTATGCCCGTGCCGGAGAGGATGGCCAGAGCATGCAATGGTTTTGACCTCCCATATGCCCTAGCGAATTGATCTCCCAGTATGCTGCTCACGCCCCCACAACCCTGTAAACTGCTGCTAGTTTCCCCGGATGGACAATCTGATAGCTGATAATCACCCAATGCAGTAGAGTGATCCTATCAGTGAGGATGCAGGCCGCATGCGGAAGAAATATAGTGATCCAGAGT
>LPNX011023718.1:209743-233874 GCA_001517045.1 Pseudotsuga menziesii
TTCCCCTGGTGTACGGATGAATCTGCAATAACCTTAAGACTTATACTGGACTACTGAATAATGATGAATGCAATAGATACGGTGACAAACCTGGATGGTTTATCCTGAAGGAGACTAGGGCAGATGTCTCACTGTCGAAATCCCGTTAGCTGAAGATGGTGTCTCCAACCCCAACTGCTGTGACCACACACTGTGCTGCTTCTCAAGAGCTCCAAAATAATAATAATCCAAAAGTAAAGTCTCCATTCACTTTATCTTTATTTTATAACTTTCAACTGTGAAAACCTTAACTTTTGACCTAATTAGGTCACTTTAACTTCTAATTTGCAGGTGACTTGCATGCATGCGCATAGAGACTTAATTGAGTGCATACATCATTAAATAATGCTTAGATGTCATGCATGTCACTTTTAGGGTTTGCATGCATGTCATTTTTAGGGTTTGCAGGCATGTCACTTTTGGGAACATTACAATGTATGTATAGAGTGTCATTCATATGATTGCATAAAATATCTACACAAAAGATCACGTGTTTATCAGAAAATCAATGATATTAAGATTTAGAACATCAAGGGTGGATTTAGGCAACCAAGATACTTCAGCATGTCGCTAATGTTATTAAAAAATAAAATACAACCAAACCCTATAGTTGAACATGTCTTTAAACAACCTCATTTGAATAAATTGCTTAGGAACATAAAATCAATTCCTTGAAAAATATCGACTAGAAATTGTTTCATTCTAGAAAAACATGTAAAGTTGCATATCATTTGTTTAAGGTTTATACAAGATCTTGATGTCTACTATAAATCAATCTGATACAGTACAATATGGTTGAAGGAGTGGATCTTTTATACCCTACCACTGGCAATCAGATTTTATGCACCTTCTAGAATGTGGGTGAATGTTTTGGTACTTCTCTTTTTCAGTTGCATTAGGTTGATCAATGCACATTCAATATTGGCAACGTTTCTATAGCCAATTTAGTAGGTCAAAGGGACTGCATCAAGTGCAAGATTTCAAAATTCTTTGGACAATAGCATGTGATTTTGTATATCATATGAATGATGGAACCTGTAATAAATTTTTAAAAAAAGTCGGCTATAAGAGAAATAAAGTGAATGAAGAATGAACACATAAAGAGCATTTGCATCCATATTCCAGACATATTTTCAAAAGCTAGCATCTTATAGATGATTTGCAAGAAATCATTTTATTTGTGCATAAACCAGTTTTACTCTAATGACAAAAGTTGGCCACATTCCATAAGCTCACAAAAGTTGGCCACATTCCATATGCTCACTACTTATTTATTTAATATTGTATCTATATAGAATCTACACAATTAGATGGAGGTCCTATTGAAAATTGATCCCTCTTAACACCTTTGTTTCTATGAGCAAGGTGACATCCATTTGTCACATTGGAAAAAATGTTAGTTTGACTTGAATGGAATGTTGTTTGTTTAACGCATTTCCATTAGTTGGAATGGAACATTATTTGTTTAGCACACTTCAACACAGAATTTTGGATGTAATCTAAGTATTTTGTAGCAGCATATTATAGATTAACATTAACAAACTAAGAAAAGAAGAACTAGCCTAGCTAGTGTGAATGAGAGAAACTAGGACAATCTTTTTGTATGCTCTTAAAGTTATTATTATTAAAGTTGTCACTAGGGTAGTAATAGCATGCACCAAAAAAACATAATTGGAAACTCTTGTTATCCTATAGTGCTTGTCAAAAATGATAAAACATAAAACAAGCAGCAGAATCAACTTAACAGCATGTAACCCACTCACATCCTGAAAAAACTCTAGGGTTTTCTTGAAGTGTTTCAATCCAATAAAAACCACTCCCCTGCATTATATTAAGAGAATGTGTTAAAAATTAACAGCGAAAAATATTCATTTCCTAACTTTAGAACAGTTTAACTTTAAATACAAGAGGAAGGCAAATTTCCTCTAGTGCTCGAATTTCCTGTGACAAAATTTATCTTAACTACCCTGTATGGCATATCCAAACACTGGACATGCTTCCATCTAACCAATCAATCTGTACAAAGTCCAAGATGATCAGCACACAAATGACTCCTTAATGTCCATGAGTAGTCAAGAGTGAGGGTAAGTATCAAATAATAATTTTAAGTGATCGAGATTAGGTTATAGAGGTAACTGTAACAACAAAATAAATGGAAAATATGAAAAGAAAGTGCACCTTGAGTGAAAAGAAATTCAAAGAAAGTGCACAATAACTACCATAATAGTGCAAACAAGCTAATCAATGGCAATAGAGGAATATGAAGATATAGAACTCATTCGACCTTTTACCAAGTTGAGTTGTCTACTGGAAAGGAAGGAAATAAATCTCCATAATGCAAAAAGACATGCATGCAAACTAAGTGTGAATATTTTTTCCATTTAGGAGACCTTTTTTACTTTCCATTCATAAAAAAAATTGCTATCTTTCTTTCCAAATAAAACCTCCTGATTGGCTGTTGTGGTTAACTTGTTGTTCTAGGTGAATTTCCTGCCTTCTTTAGCTAGCAAACAACTTTCTTTGTATTAGGTCGATCCATATTCACAAGTATAAACACTATCCTTGACTTCCACTTGTTTGTGTCTACGCCTTTTGGCTTTAAAGTGGTCTTTTCTTGCCTTTATGAATCCTTTTCTTGCTTTTCAATATGTTTCCAATATCTTTCATTTACACTAATCAACCTTCAAATATAAGTGTATTCTTGTTGTGACTATTAAAAGGAGATAAGTCGATTTCCATCATGTTCTAGTGAGCCAGGTAAAGATACCAAGAATTTCCCTTTCCATGTCGATTCCCACTTTTTTCTAACTATATAACACATAGATTTCTTCATAATATTTCAAGCTTCCAGTCATGAGGTCGAACCCTTTTAAAGAGCCTTATATACATCACACAACCACAATATCACAAGACATCATGTTACTAACATATTTTCTCTTATAAGCTGTTTTTTGAAATCCATAGGTTTAATGATCAAGAATACTCCAGCTAATGACAGAAAATTGATGATAGCTCCATACAAAAATTGCAGCCATTCTAGTTCCAAGTCAAAGCCAGTGTTGGGCATTTCACAAAGAAACAAAGTACGTCTCATATTAAAAAAATATCCATTTTATTAGGAAAGACCTAACAATACATTAAACTAGTATTCATGTACTTAATACGCTCACTTCAAAAAATAAAACAAGTTTTGTCTTTGCTTCCCAAGTCGTAGGAAATCATAAAATAAGTTTGGATGCATTTGAATACTGAGTGCTAGCATACAATCATTCTTCTATCATGAAGTGATCCCACTCCTTTGAATCTGCTCCTTTTCTCAAATCTTTCTCTTTCAAAAACCACAACTTAACATACAAGGCCTCTAATTAAGTTTTGACTCAAGATATATTAAGATGGGAAACTGTTGGTTCTTTAGAAACAATATGTAACCTCTCTTTAAACCTTTCAATTGTCACCCTCAGCCTTATCTCCACATTTATGCTAACATTCAATCAACAATATTTGAAGCAAAAAATTAATGTCCAATATGTTTCTTTGTTGAGGGTAAAACCTGCTTCTTGTTAGTTCACTTCTGTTTGGTTGTCATATGTATGAAACTTGTTATTTTCCATCTCATACAGAAAGCTCCAAGCAAATGATTTGAGACATTATCTATATTTGCTTCCTCGAAACAAGAAATAATTACATTTTGACTCGAATCAACTTTAGTGTCTACTGTACACATAGGCCAATTTGCTACACTTACCATGTAAGTCACTTCCTCCCATATCTTCCGAGAAGTGTTGCAGCTGACCGATAGTTGGTCCACGGATTCAATGGCTTCTAAGCAAAGAGGGAAACAAGTAGGGACCATACCACCTGTTATCACATATATAGTAGTCGGGCTAACATATTCTATTTTTCAGATTCTAGTACACTTTTTCATGCCAGTTCCCTTACATATGAGATGCTAAGATGAGCATTTATGATGGATCACTGTTTGATGATGGACTATAGTAATTTCCCATGCCATTACTGAGTCTCAGGACACTCAGATTTGAGGACTGATGTAGTCATTTAGCCATTTTGCAAAGCAGTAGTGCCCAAAGTTGCATCAATAGTTCATCATTGGACAAATGTTGGTTCAGATTGATTGTTTACATGTATATGACTCAGCAGATATTATCTTTTGTTATGGTTATCATTGCTTTTATTTTCATTCTCGTGGCATGTCTTAACATCTAGTGTCATGATATGGCGGTCATATAAATATGTGGACTTGGATGTATTGATCTTATGTATGTATGTCCCTACCTAGAATTGGAAGTTCTTGACCCATACTCATTGGTTTTACCCTCCTTAGGGAGAATAGAGGTGATCATTCCCACCATACTTTGGATTGTTGGTGTTGGTTTCATTGTTCACTATCTCCACCCATCCATTACCTTCAAGTTATGTTTTTAGCCCGACATACTACTTGACTTGTGGCATGGAGGACCTTTCCCCACTAGAGCCTCTATGTTGGACAAGCTTCCCTATTTATTTGTGTCTCGACTCTGAGCTGCCTAGGTTGTGTTGGCTAAACCTGAAACAAATAGCACTGCCATCAATACAATGTATTTGGAAATGAAATGAATATCTTATGAAAAAAACCCATTCATGAAAAGTAGTGTTTTTGAACATACATGAATGCAAGGAAAGCCTAATCAAATTGGCTATGAAGTATATTGAAAGGAATATCTTGTGAAAAACCATTCATGAAAAGTAGTGTTTTTAAACATACATGAATGCATGAAGCCTCAATAATAAAATCCGTGTAATTAATGCATGGACCAAGGCTATGGAAATTCGAAGGCCCAAAAAGCAATGGTTCTTAAAAAGTTATATCTAAAGATTGTTGGCCTCAGTTGTATTTGATTTGGTTTGTGAGCATTTTTCAAGGTGAATAAGCACCTCTAAACGTAACTTATCCATTTGTTAAACACTACCATCCCATGTGTTGTTGCTTGTCCGACATATGCTAGAGTGAGTATCCCCTTTCCATATCCAAAGTGTCACGGTGTCAAGTTGGTAGTCACCCTTTATCCTAACCATTTGGTTTCTAGCCCTCACCCTTCACCAGCAAATTGATTACAACTATGAAGTGGGTATGGTCTTGAAAGTCTGGTCTGAGTTATAATTAATGAAATAAACTCTATATTTGGTTGATAGATCGCCAGTGAAATGATTGCTACTTGTTATAATTGTTATTTGAATGATTTGTAGAGCATGTCTTAACCTTTAAACACTTGCAGCAGATTGATGTTAGCCTAGGTTATATTATTGATTATTTGATCAGTTACAGATTATTATTCTATCTGTCTGGGCGTATTGGATATTGTACCTGATCATGCAGAGATCTGTAGGGTGTATGAGTATGCACCTTAGATGGATTTGGTCTCCCTTATTCCAATGAGACATTTTATTTTCAGTTTCGGGTAGTTACAATGATGATTTGTCTCAGTGTACCATTCTGGTGCAGTTTTGCCATGTTGAATGGCCTATCAAAGCAAAGAGGTGATTTGATTGGTTCACCCAGGGTGTTGTATGAGGAGGGGGTTGTCTAGCCACTTGATTTTACCATATTAACCCCTTCCCAGAGAACCTGGTGGGTTCAGTTTGACAACGTTGGCACTCCAGGAGGCATTTTGGGTCGTATCACGGTTCTCGAGGCAGATTAAAAATAATAAAAATGGCTACTGAAGAATTCGATTTGGGATACTGAGGCAAGGAAATGGAATGGGATGAGTTTTGGTGCTGAGTGTGATGTCTTCCACTCTTTCTCCATTAGTTCCAGCACTTGGATGGACCCACATCCATCTCTCCAACATATTTTATTATTTTCTGGAGCTTTTGGAGACTCACGATTTCCTCAAAGAGGCACTATTTTGCATTTAAAATTTATATTTATTTTTATTGTGACATGGGGACACACTAGGGGTGTTAGTTAATACCCCCTAGACCCACCATGAGATTTATTCATTTTTATCAATTGGGATCCCCTCTCCTAGGGTGATTTAGTCCATTGATATATTATATTATTGTATTGATCCATGTACTTTATGTTGAGCTCATCTCAACCGTTGATCAGAACATTTTGATCTTCAATAATATTAGCCATCCACTTGAAAGGTGGTTAGGATTTTATTATCTCTCATTCCTATTTAAAGGAGAGAGTTTCTCATTGTAAGGGGGTGGAGAGATCTAGATACTTTTGGCTCTAGGCTATTGGAATAAAATTACTTTCTTGGGCATCTTGGATCTTGGAATTGTAATGCTTGTGGTGATTGTAAATGTTTCTTTCTATGCACTGACAAACATTGGTGGCCATCTTAATTTTATCTTCAACTAACATTGTTGTGCAGGCAAAGAAGACATTTTGGAAGGGTGCGAATTGGTGGGGAGGCCTACCCTTCAAGTTTCAAGAGGACGTTTTGGGTGACAGGGAGTTGTTTTGTCTTTTGTACCAACAATTCATGTTTCTCATCTTTTTGTATGCATCTCTTTCTATTCTTGATTGATCGATTGATCTTTGTGTCCTTGATTGACAGGAATAGGAAAATCGATTTGGTTGAAAGAGGCAAAACATTGGAAAGAAGGGCTTATCAAAGTGTGGCATTTGATATTTGTGGGAAATAATCCTCGTCACAATCATCTTCCATTTTCATCTTCCAGGTATGTTCCATGAGGTATGAAATTCTTCTATCCTATCCATCTATTCTCTTAGATCTCAAAACCCTAAATTTTCACCTTTTTCTAGATCTACTTGGATCTAGCTTGTCTTTGGGAATAATAAAAAGAACCCACCTCTATAGCATCCACGACAATTCGGATCTAGAGTTTGGTGGCAATCGAGCTTCATTTGACACATTTTCCAAGGCACTTAGCCTTCCTTGGGTGAGGTCGCACTCCTTGGTTGGGTGAGTTTTGCTAGTTCTNTTTCATTCCTCTCATTTGATAACCTACCCCTAGTGCTTCACTCCTTTGATTTTTGCCTTGTGGGACCCATTCCTCATTTTGAGGGTTGTGCCCCACTTGGGTCATTGGGTGATGCATTTTCAAGCTTCGATCTATGGAGATCTATCCAGCCTTGGGGCATTCCACTTAAAACCCACCTTCATAATTTCCTTAACTACTTCGATCTACAATTTGGCATAATTTGGATTCCATTTGCCCCTCCATCTAAAGGCACTAGTCTCCTTGGGTCAATTGGCACTCCTTGGGGATTGTATCATATGCTAAGATCCCATATGTAGCTGTGTCTAATTTACCTTGGATCCATAGATCCACATCATCAAACACCCCTTAGCACCATATCACCCCTAATTTGACCGTGTGGGTCCCATTTGAATCATTTCCCTATTTTAAGGAAGTGTGCCCTACTTGTGTATTTCATGGTGTTAGATCTATCTCTTTGGTCCTCATAGGTGGCCTAACTCCTTCATTGATTGAAACATTTCTAATATCTTAAGCATCTTAAACCATACTTAAACTCTTGGGCTCACCGAAGCTTGCATTGGTTTCCGTAACTCAAATTTACACATTCCCCTAGGAACCTTTGTTTTGACTAATCTTCTTTGATTGACTATAGGGTCTCCCCCTTGGTTGTGATTCTTCATAATCTAAAGTGAAGAGTGCCTCGGTTGACGTGACTCCCATCTTGCATTGGGAACCGTTGCACTTCTTGGATCACCTCTATAGTTGTCCATCTCCTCTACAGCCCCAGATGGGATACCTTTAGGAACAACTACAAGTTGTGTGATAACACCACCATACCACTTTTCTCCATTTCTTTCACCAGCAATTTTCCATCAGCAAAGAAAGAAACATCCAAGCAAGCATAGGGACTACACTTGATGACTTCAAGTCATCAGATGAAGAAAGAAGCGAATGAAAAAAGCATTGCATCACAGAGTGACATACAAGAAATTAATAGAGAACATCGATTGTGCATTGCATCACTAGATGAAGAACAACAACTGTGCATTGCATCACCAGCGACTTCAAGTCATCAGATGAAGAAATTAATAGAGAACAGCGACTTCAAGTCATTAGATTGTCAATTAGAGAACAAATATCTAGAAATGACACAATTGGTACTGTGCATGATCACTCTGTCTAGCGAGTCCTCCTCCTCTGACTCCAATGCATCAAAGGTGGACTCCATTCCTCCTTCGCAGGGAAGAGTGTCACACCTTTGGAAGGCTCGAACTGCTGCCTCTTGGCAATACGAGCCTGTCGGATGGCCAGATCGAAGTGCCCGGAGAACGCCACTTGGCACCATCGGATGGCCAGATCGCAGGGCCGGGGAGCGCCACTTTGCAGCCATCGAATGGCCATATTGCAGGGCTAGGGAGCACCACTTGGCAGCCATCGGATCACCAAAATGACTGGTACTCACTCTGCCACTTGGCATCCATCGGATGGCTAGATCTTATGACCCTCATTGCACCACTTGTTACCCATCCGATGACCAGATTGCAGGGTCTAGAGAACGCCACTTGTAACACACCGGATGGCCAGATCGAGGGCTCTCATTACACCACTTGGAAGCCATCCAACGGTTCTCCAAGGCTTTCCGTATGCCCATATTCATTCGATCAAGTCTTTTCGTACACCACTTGGCAGCTCTCTGTATGCCACTTGGGCATAATCCAGGGCTCTCCGTACGCCACTTGGCCCATCGAACTTGGTTTATAGTGCCACCTGGAAACATAGGGAAGACTCATCGTTTTGCTTCTGCTACCGATACGGACGACCCATTCTCCATCGATTTCTGTGGACTCTGGATGCCATCGATTTTTTTACAGAAACTGGTAAATATTATGTTTAAATGAAGTTTTGTGCCTAGAGGCCCATGGCCAATGTTCAAAGTTTTGTGCACAAAATCTACTTGGAGCACTGCTATAAAATTTACAATGAATATTTGTTGTGCTATAATATCCAAAATTGCAGCTATATTACATATACTAATCGCAAGGGAGAATGATGCTTGTGCTTAGTGAGAAAAAACGAGAATCTCATCTCCTGCATTGACTGTCACGTTCACTGTTGGAGGTGCAACGAATTCGTCTGTTGGCAGCTTGCTTGACTCTGTCTTCTAAGAAGTCTTCCACATGTCGCTCAAACATGACCCTTTAATCTTTTTCATTCTCCAATTGGCCCCAGCCCGCCTGGCAATGGCCCAAGCCCTCTTGGACTCCTCAGCATCCACGTTAAACCGCCTTTCGACTTCGTATATCTCAGCATTATTCTCCCGGATGTACCTTCTCAGTCTCCCGGATGAGAAACATGTAAGCATGAACTGCTAAGTTAGGGTTTTAGCATGTAAATGTGTTTAATACATGCTTTCAAGATCCATTCTAGTCTCAAGCACAACACTGAAACCTACTCAAGATCCACAAATCTGAAACAAACTGGTAAAAATACACCTAAATTTAAATGCATTCTAAATTTAAACAAATTCTAAATTTAAACACATCCAAACTGGATGTATCTGAAGCTGTTTTAGCTATACATTCTTTAAGGCAAAGCAAAACAACAAAAAGGAAAAACAGCTAAAAGTAAAACACAAAGCAAATTAGCAAAAAGCAAAACGGCAAAACAAACAAACAAAAGCAAAACAACAAAAAACAAAAGAGCAAACAACAAAACGCAAAAAGAAAAACATAAAAAAAAAAACAAAACGCAAAACGCAAACAACAGAAAGCAAAAAAAGTAGGCGACGGCAATCGTGGAAGGCAATCTCAAGTATTTATAAGTTCTCTCAGATATGAAAAAAGCTTGTGTCTGCTTCGATGTTTGTATGCAGAGCTTTTTTGCATTAGGCTGTGCCTGCTTCGACGAAAATAGAATACAAAACCTTTCCATTGATGTTGTGGAAATAGAATACTGAACAGGGACTGTATTTCGTGACTTCCATCGAAGCAGGCACAAAATCAATCAATACTAGAGAGAACTTATAAATATTCTCAATGCCTTGGACGATTGTCATTGCATAACAAAAACGCATCCCAGACATCTGAGCCAAAAGGGCAACTTCTGCATCTCAATCAATACCAAAATGATAAAAGCTCTGCATTACAGACATCCAAGCAAATGAAAAAAACTCTAAATTAATAGAGAATAGTGGCTGCACTTGATGACTTAAAGTCATCATTAAAAAAATGACTGCATCCATGACATCCAAGCAGGCACAAGCTCAATGCAGTTATCAGTCATGATTATAAATACTCAATGCCTTGGACTATTGTCGTTGCATACTTTTTTTTCTTTTGTTTTTTTAACGGTAAAAACAGTTTATGGTGCTTTTTTTCTGCTTGCCAATACTCTCGAGATTTCATTGATGAGAAAGAAACATTGCAGAGACATCGAAGCAGGCACAAGCTCAATCAATATCAGAGAACTTATAAATACTTTCAGAACCTTGGACGATTGTCATTGCATAACGGAAGCAGGCACAAGCTCAAGCAATACCAAAATGATAAAAGATCTGCATTACAGACATCCAAGCAATGAAAAAAAGCACTGCATCATAGACATCCAAGCAAAAATGGCACAAGGTTATTTACATTATGGAAATCTATTAAAAAATTAATAGAGAACAGTGGCTGCACTTGATCAGCTACTTGATGACTTCATGTCAGGATTTTCAAGTTTAAAGAAGATAGAGACTTTATATTTAGGGGCAACCCATAATTCTTTAGTAATGGAGGAATGTATCTAAACAGTTGGAAAACATATTTTGATCTTGAATCTGACATCTCTTTAGCAATTCCAGTGTGGATAAGGCCTCTACATTTGCCTCTCCAGGGAGATGACTGGGAGATGACTGTGTGATACTAGCAGTAAACATGGAAAATACATAGATAAATCTGAAAGCGTCCTCAAGGACCCTCACTTGCTACAAAAATACCTCCTAATTGCCTGATAAAATACCATGTTCTCTCTTTCTACAGCAGGCAGACTCTTTGAGCAAGAGTGAATACTACATAAACCACTGTAACATCTAATCTTAAAAAACTACATAAAACTTTGTATTTATTGTTTGAAACAGTTAAAATATTACCAGTAACAACTATTTTTGAAAAACTATGTGAAAACTTTGTATAATTTGGAACAGTTATAGTATTTGTAAAAAAAATCACAAGAAATATAACTTAAGTTACAGGGATACTTTTTGTGATATTGAGAACATATTTTTGGACACTCAACTTTTGTACAAGTGTATGGTATTTACGTTTAACACAGATAAGGATAGATAACATTAAATCATTTTTTTAAAGTTAAGAGTCTAACATGAATAGTATAGGCATGCTACCTCGAATAACTGAATAATAAGCTTTTACTGTTAATTTTGACAGGCATAGTCATGGAATAAAACTGCATTGATATTTTGAGAAGGCTGCAGCTTCCTAGTCCAAACCCAATTTGTATCATATGTCTAGACAAAACAAAAAGGTATTAAATGATTTCACAATATTGTAAAAGCAAAAAATAAATTCCAAAACAAAGAAGTGCTAAATGGTTTCACAATATTGTAAACCAAAAAGATATTGCATGTAAGTGGAAAGATTACCAAATCTAGCATATCCTGAAGATAATTTTTAAAGGGAATCTGCATTGCCTATAGAACCCAAAAAAAGCTGACTCAATATAACACAACTAAAGATTTTAATACAAAAAATAAATAATTTCATGTTAAATTAAAGTAAAAAAATATTAATTTTCAATCCCCAATAGTGCACTTGTCCCTATGAAGAATGTTCAGCAAACGTTGCATTGGTTACAACCAGAAATACTAAAACCTAATAATATATAGATAAAAGTTATGATAAAAAAACCTAATAGTATATAGATAAAAGTTATGATAAAAAATACCGAATCCTTAAACATCACAATAGTAGAACTACTTTACCTATTCAAAATGCTAGCCATAAATTTACTTATACTTAGAAGATTTATGGCTTATATAGATGTATAGCAGTAGGTCCTAATTTATTCCTACTCTAAGATGCATAGTAGCAGGTTCTAATTTATTAGTGCTCTTTAAAATAGTAGGTTCTAATTTATTACTGCTCTTTAAGATGTCTTCTTTAAGATGTCTTCGTTGAAGGCTTTTTTTTTAATGTTCTCATGTTGAAACCTTCTTTTCTTAGCTAAGAGAATATAAACATTTCCCTTTGAAATATCCTTAAAGAAAATATAAACATTTCATAATGTTTCATCACTGTACCATATCGTCTTTTCTGGCTGTGCTTTTTGGCAGCTATCTGGCATTGGGTATATTGGGATTGGACCTATTTTGTGATGACCGGGAAAACTTTGTTTGGATTTGCCAAAAGTATTTGGAATTCATTTATTCCTCTCAGGAATAACTTGTTTCGGATTTGGAACATTTCATGTAACAGGTTTGTATGGTCCTGGGATATGGGTGTCTGATCCTTATGGACTAACTGGAAAAATACAACCAGTGGATCCAGCATGGGGTGCTGAAGGAAGATAGAAGCCCTGGTTGAAAGAGCGGCTTGCTTGCTTAGATAGGCACTTACACCTTTAGTATTTACTTGGCTTGGAAACATCAGCCTTTTACTTCCGAGCATGCTATAACTCGGTTTACCATACTTTACTTTTCCAACTTAGGATATAGAGGGAGGAGAGTCCTATCTTTGAAATATTCTTAAAACATGAGAGAGTAGGATAAGTTTGGGCCTTGCCATGATCTTCTTTGCATATTTCCCAAATTAAAATTCGGGTCATTGAAATAAACCATAGCAATTCCTAATTCCGGTCATTGGAATAAACCTTAGCAATTCCTATTCTTTATAAGAGCTTGAAATTTCTAGATTGCATTCCATCTCCATTGGTATCCATATTTGATTTTTAATATCTTAACTTTACTTTCAGAGCCCAAACCACACTATCAGATTGTCTCAGAGGATTATAGAGGCAGTGTGCTACAAGTTTGAAGCACTACTTGGTAGAAGCACGATAGTTGGTTAATCTTTTATTGAGCAACCAATGAAAGAACTTCATGAACCTTGTTACATGGGAAAAACACTACAGTGATTTGGATTACAGAAAAGTTACAGCGATTACAGAAAAATTCAGAGATGTGCCTGAAAAGTTATTTGGAAGCTTTTTGAGGTAGGAATTCAAACCAAAATTCCAGAAAAAGTCCATGGATACATTAGTAAGGAGATTGAGAGATCTCAACTGACGAATCCAATGGATATCTAAACATTCTTATTTTTTCAGGAGCTCTTCATTTTGGCATAGTCAAATCATATTCATGTTAATGTGAGAATCACTGAAAATAGCAAGTCCTCAAAATCCAATGAAACTCAAAGTAGAAAAGTTATTGAACCATAGGTAACCCTGAATAATCATGAATCCACCACTTTGATGAAATCAAGCTAGAAATTAACCCTCAAGTTGCCCACCGCAATCTGGGGGTTAACACCTGACAAGTGCTCTGCTTATTTAATGTTCCATGATATCTGTGAGAAGCTTTGCAATAGATTGTTCTCATACAATGCCTACGTCCTATACATACCCAGGTTACAGAGATCAAGAATTTGTAAAATGAAACCAAAAAATTAATGAAACAAACTGTATTAAGTAGACATCCATTTTCAATAATTTGCTGTAAAATGAAACCAAAAAATTAATGAAACAAACTGTATTAAGTAAACATCCATTTTCAATAATTTGCTAAATTTCTTATTGGTAAATTAAAAATTATAGAAAAATAAATGTTCAAGGAAACAAAAAACCAATGGAAACCACTCCATTGAAATTGTGAAAAGGTATTAAAAATATTAATAAAGAACATGGACCACACTTGATGAGTTCAAGTGGAAACCACTCCATTGAAGTTGTGAAAAGGTATTAAAAGTATTAATAAAGAACATGGACCACACTAGATGAGTTCAAGTCATCAGATGAAGAAAAAAGCGAATGGAAAAAAGAAAAAAGCACTGCATCACGGAAATCTAAGAAAAAGGAGAAACTTCTATATCTAAGTTCTCAATTAATACCATTAGACATCCAAGCAAAAAGGAAAACTTCTACACCCAGAGAACAGAGACTTCAAATGAACTCAATTAATACTAAATAAATAACAGAAACTTAAAATGAATTGGAGGACTTCAAGTCATCAGATGAAGAAAGGAGTGAATGAATAAATCTTTGCATCACAAACATCCAAGTAGGCACAAACTCAATCAATACCAGACAGAACTTATAATTACTCTCGATTTCCTTGGACGATTACCATTGCCTACTCTTAGCTTTTGCTTTCTTAACTGGAAAAGCGTTGTTCTTTTTGCTTTGCTTTTCTTTACCCACAAAAACCGTTTTCGATGCCTTCTGTTCGAATACTTAAAAAAAAAAACATTGCCTACTCTTAGCTTTTGCTTTCTTAACTGGAAAAGCGTTGTTTTTTTTGCTTTGCTTTTCTTTACCCACAAAAACTGTTTTCGATGCCTTCTGTTCGAATACTTGAAAAAAAACGTTTCGGGTCCATCCTGGAAATTAAAGGTTACATAGATCAAAAATTTATAAAATGAAGCCAAAAAAATTAGTAAAACAAATTTTAATGAGCAAACATTCATTCTAATATTCTCCTAGTAAAGGAAATTAATAAGTGACTGCACTTGATGACTTCAAGTCATCAGATGAGAAAGAAGTGAATAAATAAAGCTCTGCATCATAGACATCCATCAGACACAAACCCAATCAATACCAAAGAGAACTTATAAATTTTCTGGGATTTTCGTGGCTTAGTCTTTGTTTTTGCTTTTGTTTTGTTTACCAGAAAAGTGTTGTTTTTTTTCTTTTCTTTACCGGAAAAGCATACCCAGCAAAAACCATTTCGTATGTATCCTGGAAATTAAAGGTTACAGAGATCAAGAATGTGTAAAATAAAACCAGAAAATTAGTAAAGCAACTTTTATTGAGTAAACCTCCATTCTAATATTTTCCTAAATTTTTTATATTAAAAACCAGAAAATTAGTGAAACGACCTTTCTTGAGTAAACATACATTCTAATATTTTCCTAAATCTTTTATATTAAAAGAAAGTTATTGAAAAAAATTGTTAAAAAAACAGAAAACCAATCAAAATCTCTTCACTGATCGTTGTGGAATCCTATTAAAAAAATTAATAGAGAACAGGGATTGCACTTCAAGTCATTAGATAAAGAAAAAAGCACTGCATTAGAGACATCCAAGCAAAAAGGGGAACTTCTACATCTAAGCAGGTACAAGCTCAATTGATAGAGAACAGAGACTTTAAATGCAGTCCATCATCCATGACTTCAAGTCATCAGAAATGAAGAAAGAAAAGACTCAATACAAATCAATTTCCTAAATTTGCTCCATGCTGATTACATGATCTCTATGAACAAATTAACTAGATACATTCTAATATTCTGTAAATGCACAAAGCTATGGACGTTATGGAAAGCTATTAAAAAAATTAATAGAAAACAGTGACTGCACTTGATGACTTCAAGTCATGATTAAAAATAATGACTGCATCCATGACATCCAAGCAGGCACAAGCTCAATGCAGTCATCAGATGAAGAAAGAAGCAGTGCATCGCAGCACAGACATCCAAGCAAAAAGAGAAACTTCTACATCTAAGCAAACTTTTACATCTAAACACTTACAAGCTCAATTGATAGAGAACAGAGACTTTAAATGCAGTCCATCATCCATGACTTCAAGTCATCAGAAATGAAGAAAGAAAAATTTCAATACAATTCAATTTCCTAAATTTGCTCTATGCTAATTACATGATCTCCATGAACAAATTAACTAGATACATTCTAATGTTCTTCAAAAGCACAAAGCTATTGACGTTATGGAAAGGTATTAAAAAAATTAATAAAAAACAGTGACTGCACTTGATGACTTCAAGTCAGCATTAAAAAGAATGACTGCATCCATGACATCCAAGCAGGCACAAGTTCAATGCAGTCATCAGATGAAGAAAGAAGCAGTGCATCTCAGCACAGACATCCAAGCAAAAAGAGAAACTTCTACATCTAAGCAAACTTTTACATCTAAGCACTTACAAGCTCAATTGATAGAGAACAGAGACTTTAAATGCAGTCCATCATCCATGACTTCAAGTCATCAGAAATGAAGAAAGAAAAAACTCAATACAATTCAATTTCCTAAATTTGCTCCATGCTAATTACATGATCTCCATGAACAATTTAACTGGATACATTCTAATATTCTGCAAAAGCACAAAGCTATTGACTTTATGCAAAGCTATTTAAAAAATTAATAAAAAACAGTGACTGCACTTGATGACTTCAAGTCATCATTAAAAAGAATGACTGCATCCATGACATCCAAGCAGGCACAAGCTCAATGCAGTCATCAGATGAAAAAAGAAGCAGTGCATCGCAGACATCCAAGCAAAAAGAGAAACTTCTACATCTAAGCAAACTTCTACATCTAAGCAGTTACAAGCTTAATTGATAGAGAACTGAGACTTCAAATGCAGTCCATCATCCATGACTTCAATTCATCACAAACGAAGAAAGAAAAGACTCAATACAAATCAATTTCCTAAATTTACTGCGTGCTAATTACATGATTTCCATGAACAAATTAAGAAGATACATTCTAATATTCTGCAAAAAGGGCACAAAGCTATTGACGTTATTGAAACCTATTAAAAAAATTAATAAAGAACAGTAACTGCACTTGATGACTAGTCATTAGTAAAAAAAATGACTCATTAAAAAAAAATGACTGCATCCGTGACATCCAAGCGGGCACAAGCTCAATGCAGTCATCAGATAAAGACAGAAGCAGTGCATCCCAGCACAGACATCCAAGCAAAAAGGCCACAAGCTCAGTCAGTACTCAATACCGGGGAGAACTTATAAATACTCAATGCCTTGGACGATTGCCGTTGCATACTTTTGCTTTTGTGTTTTTTAACGGCAAAAACAGTTTCCAGTGCTTTTTGCCTGCCTGCCAAAACTCTCGAGATTGCCTTACACGATTCGGATGTTTTTTGTTTTCATTACCGGGAAAGCAGTTTTCCATGCTTTTTGTTTTCTTTACTAGAAAAGCATGGACAGCAAAAACAGATTCTGATGCTTTTTGTTTTCTTTTACGGGTAATTTGTAAAGCATGGACAACAAAGATAGATTCCGGTGCAGCTAGCTGAAATATATTTAAATTTAGTTTTTTTTATCTGTATTTAATTTAATTTTTTTTATCATTTATATGGAGAGAAGCTTTATATTTATCATATTGTGCATTAATTTCACTATACTACAATATTGTTGTAGTATTTGTGATATTTTAGATATTATTTTCATTGCTGAGGATTATCTATCTTTTTTATGAGCCTTTCTTCTTATTAGTTCACAAATTACATAATCCATATTTTATGGTTAATTCCAAAAAACTCTTAATCCATTTTTTATGGTTAATTGGAAAAAACTCTTAATTTGTAGTCCATGGTTTCCCTTTCCTTCCTATTTCTCTAACTTCACTCTAACCTTATTTTATTCCTCATCTTTCCTTCTTCCTAAGTCCCACACCTTTCCCATGGTTTCCCTTTCCTTCTTCTTTCTCTAACCTCACTCTAACCTTATTTTAATCGTTATCTTTCCTTCTTCCTAAGTCCCACACCTTTCCCATTTGCTGGTCTCGGATCAAAGTCTGTTCCACCTAATTCTTTTGAAATCATGCCTTGTATTTACAAAAAAATCCATAAACTGCAAAAAAAGGAAGAGTGTGTACAATGGATATCTTAATCACTTTTGAAATGCAACTAGAACATAAATAAAATTCGAATAAGCCAAGGGCACTGAAGATCAAGGATCCTTGATCAATAGTGTGGGGTGTTCCCATGAAGATGGGTAACACTTTTTGGTAAGCAAAGGGCATGAGAATGGTACAAAGCGAACTCGATTGAACTTTTGTTAAGTCCTCAATTGAGCTTTCAAAAGCTCTCGATCGAGGGCTTAACAAAGCGCTTGATCTAGCTATTTTCAGAAGCTCAGTCAAGGGTTAACAAAACTCTCTATTGAGCTAGATAGCTCGATCAAGGGTTTTATTAACCCTCAATATAGCTTTAAAAGCTCAATCAAGCTTTTAAGAAAATTAGATTGAGCTTTTTAAAAAGCTATATTGAGCTTTTAAAAGTTGGACCGAGCTTTTAAGCTTGATCAAGCTCCTTAACCCAAACTAAATAGCACATTTTTTTTAAAATTTTATTTCACAAGAGCTCGATCAAGGTTTTTGATTTAACCATACTTAAACCCTCTATTGAGGTATTTAAAAATCTACCCAGAACCTCAATCGAGGGTTTTCAACACCTTGGTTGAGCTATTAGTTTGATCGAGGGCTTTAAAAACTTGCTTTTATCTCACTTTTCTACAATTGTAATCTTGCTTCCCTCCTTACCTTGCCTAAACTCTGTCCTAGGATGCACCTTAGGTAGTGGACTTCAAACAAATAGATTCATCAACGATACATCTATCCAATGGCCTATAATTTTAAGGTTTATGGGTTCATATGATAATTTCAACGGTTAGTTTCGAAAATTAATAAAAAAGATCATTTCCCACCATAAAATAAAAAATAAAATGTGCGCCATCTCATTTGTAGGCGTGTCTCTTAGTTCTCTCAATTTGTTCATTAGAGTCACTATAAGGTAGTCAAACAAATTCTGAGGTACATTACGGGAACTACCAATTTTGGGATTCGGTATACCTTAGGTGCTTCTCAACTTGTGGGTTCCGCTGGTTCTAATTGGGCTAGTTTAGTTGATGATCGAATGCTCACCTAGTTTAGTTGCCTATCACTTAGAATTTGCTCCTATTTCCTAGTATTGAAAGAGGCAAAAAATGATTGCATTATCTTATGTATAACCTGAGTATTGTGATGTAATTCTTTGCTAGTCAAGGAGGTTCTTTGGCTTCGACAATTGATGATAGAGTTTGGGATTAAGCAAGATCACACCACCACTCTTTGTTGTCATAATCAAAGTGCCATACCTATTTATCGCAATCGAGTGAAGCATCATAGGAATAAATTCATAGAGATTCACATGCAATTCATTCGACAACTCATCTAGGATATTGTTCTCAGTTCAGAGTATTTTCCTACTGAAGAGCAAGTCGCAGGCATATTCATTAAACCTTTTACATTGCCTCATTTTCTATAGTTGTGATTAATGCTTTGGGTGAAGGAAATTGTCCTTGGGGTGTCATATTGAGTCTTCCTTGGGGTGAAGAAAATTGTCCTTTAAGTGAAGGAAATCATGAAGAAAAATGTATAACGTAAAGGTTGTTGTTTGATTTAATGTATTTTTGAAAAGGTCTATGTTTAACCTCCATTGAAGGAATATATTTTAGTTTTAATATTGTCATATGGTCAAGTTAATGCACAATATGGTAAATATTGCATATGAAGTATAAATGGTAAAAAGTCTAAGCACATATGAAGTAGAAATGGTTAAAAATATAAATTTAAATACAATTGAACTAGATGCATCGGAAATTGTTCTGGCCACGCATGCTTTTTTGGTAAAGAAAAGAAGAGCAAAAATAAAACAATGTAATCAGTGATCAAATTTGAAGGGCTACTCTTAATTTCATGTTGAAGGGTAACTATTCGTCCAACCCTTCCATGATGAAGAGTTGAAAAAATATTTGTACTCCAATTGGCAAGAGTAAACTATGTATGCACTTCAAGGAGAAATATTCTAAAGAAAATATTTATCTTCAAATTTTTTACAATGTTTATAATATATTAACCACTAGATACATATGTTTTGATTTCAATAAAAAGTGATAACATTTAAATCTTATAATCAAGCCATGCAAAAATTTGTGTGAGAGAACAACCATAATCCATAATGCACAAGTTTGGTAATAACAAGAATTACACTACCTTTTGGATAACTTTCCAAGGAATCCCACACATACATAAAAAAATGTTGTTATAACCATAAATGCTAGGTTTTTTTTTTTACATTGGGATATAACAAAACATGAAGAAAGTGAAAGAGTGTCATATATAAAGATGCATAGAGTCAAGAAATGAGGAATGACTATTTGGCAGAACATAGAAGCAAGAATTTGATGATGTAGAAAACTCAATGAACAAAATCATATTCTGAATGCTATTATCCATATTTCAGGTTTTTGTAGATGACAAGTGTTCAAGTTCATATCTAAACAAAATTAAGAATATGTAAGTAAGAAAATTTCACGGAGCTTAATGGAGATTTTGTCCGAAACAAAATCATTGAATACTTTTTTTCAAAAATAAAGAAAAATCTATGTATTATCTTTATGACGAAGCTAGCCAAACTCACACAAGATCCATGGATTCCTGAGAGATCTAAATTTAATCATTAGTTATATGTTTCCCTTAAGAGAATTACATTAATTACAAACTGAGTGATTCAAGCCTAATAATGTGGTCAAATGAAAAGCAAATATCAGATATGAACATTGTAACCATATCATAAATTTTAACATAAAAAACACATAGAGTTACCAATACAATAAAATGATTGTAAATCAACATGTTAGATGCTTTTAAAGAGATGGAATATGTAAATATGAAAAAAAAGATGCCCACATTTTATTAGGTTCATTCAATGTTTTTTGTTTGCTTATCAAAATTATCATTAAGCCACACATTTGCAATCAATCTTACATTAGGCCCGAACTTTTGAGGTTAAAAATGGGCCTCAAAATAAAAATTGTACCATTAAAATCCACTTTATATGAACCAATAGGATTCACGATGATGATGTCAACCATAAGGGTGAAATTTGTAAAAAAAATGGAAGAAAAAAGAAAAAAAATATTTTTTCTTATCGTATTTTTGGCATATCTCCTTATGGGTTCACCGAAATTTCAAGTTTGGGACTCGTTGGAAGGGGAATTTAATTTTGCATCCAACCCATACCCACCATGCATACTTTTGAGCTATCCATGGCACCCAAAAATGAAAATTTCAATAAATTTTTTTTTAATATTAAAACACATTTTTTTATTGAAATTGTCATTTTTGGGTGTCGTGGGTACCTCAGAAGTATGCAATGTTGGTATGGGTTGGATGCATAATTAAATTACACATTGAAGAAGCCTGCAAACTCGAAATTTGGGTGAACCGATAAGGAGATATGTCAAAAATACAATAAGAAAAACTAGTTTTTATTTTTCCCCTTCAAAATTTTGAACTTTTATTTTATTATTTCCCTTATCAGGCCCATTTTAGACCTCAAAAATACCCTAATGTTAATAAGTCCCCAATGCCATTATAATTTACACCCATAATGTGTGACTAATTGTGTTAATATTACAAAGTCAAATGGGGAGGAAATTATAACAAAGATAATGAAATTATGGTTGTTATAGCGTGATTTGCCACACCTTATGCATCATGCCTTGATGGTCTTCCCTTGTCCCTATGTTGGTTGGAACTGCTCTCAGTTTCTTTGTGTTTTTGTGTCGCATCTATTAGTATAGTCATATGTTGGCAGTTTCCTGGAGTGATTTGACCTTAAACTTTCTTTTTCCCCCATTTATTGTGTATATGCGGGTGACAATGGTAACAATTGCGTATATATGTGGGTTGTCCTTTATCAAGTTGCGTACGTACGTTGTTTTTCTTTGAACTGACGTGGTGCACTTCAATTTTTTCTCGATATCTTGGTTGGAGTGATTGTTGGGTGGGTCGTGAGTGTTGTTGAGTCTCCTAGGGTCCCTATATTGTTTGATGATTGCTTTTATTGTGACTCGAAACTCATTTTTTACTAATTTTTAGGAAAGTTGTTCTTATTATTTTTTCCACTTTTTGTTGTTTTTAGTGCATGAGTCATTGATTCTTGATGTCTTGTTGGCCTTGTGTCTTTGTACTTGCTACAGGGAATGAAAGTTTAGTGATTCCACTTTTCATTTTCATTTCTTTATTTTGAAAATTCAAAAATATTTCCATCATTGCATTAAAAGAAGCACTTGCATTGGGTGTCCCGACAAGGTAGGGATCAGACGACACAATCACTTATGCATTGAAGTTTAGGTCCACTATAATTGGTCACAAACATCCTTTTGTAGTGTATGGGAGTCTCAAGCCTCTATGAGGAGAGACATAGCTGCTACATATCAGGAGCTCATTTACCCTCATTCCTTTCTTGTGTGCATCTATCCTAGCTTCTTTAGGGGTGTGCTCTCTGTTTGCTAGTTGGACTTAAGGATTGTTGTCACTTGGGTATTTCTTCGTAGATTCATCATGGATCAATTTTCAGCTCCCCGTCAGTCTTATCGCTTAGCAGGATTACCACCTTTTGATCCTTCACACCCTCTTTACAAGAGGTAGAGATGCAATACTGGTCCTCTTTCTCATATAGGACTTATTATACTTTTGATGATGAGTACTACTTATGAGACGTCAAAATTTTCTCTGACATCTTCGTATGCATTGGGAGGAGGATTCCCTGGGACTCCTTCTTCATCTACCTTGTGGGTCCCTTGGACTTCAGTCTACACTGACCCTCATACTACTAGTCCTTCTCCCCCCGTAGTAATGAATTATTTTGGGTTCATGTGGTCTTAGGACTATGTACATAAATTTTCCTCGGGGGGGTTGGGTACTAAGGCTCACTTCGTTCCCTTTACCTCAAATCCTTTTACTTTAGGCATGTTGAATTTACCAATGAGTATTCCATCATCCATCTTGGTTCCTAGTAGTAACCCTATTGTTGGACTAGGGGGCACGTCGACCCCTTTCATTGCATATCAGTTTAGAGGTGGTCATATCCCTCCTACTACGTTCGTCAGAGGTGGACATCCCCTTGGTTTGTTCCTCACTCTAGTGTTAATCCTTTTTTAGATGGAGGTGGACATGTAAATGATGGGTCCATGACCTATATCTCATATTTTATCCCGTCATCTATTGCACCTATTCATTCGCATACGTCTCTCATGATGAACCCTCATCATACTTTGAGGGGTGCCTTGGGAGGGAATGTTTCTTTTGGTATGGTTCCCTCTTCATTTGGCGTCCCTTTGTCGGGAGGCTACATACCTCCTCAGGAGTCTAGGGGGAATCCGACCCATCAAATGGTTAATTTTGGTAATGTCGTTCCCCCTTCCCAAGGAATGACCAATATGAAAATTCTCGTGCATCCTTACATGGGCCATATGGGAGGAGGTTACTATCTGATTAGTCAAGGACAATTCCTTCACTAGAATTCACCTTTTCATAATCAATCTTTTTAGGGGGCATGGAATCAAATGTCGCAACCTAATCTCCCTTTCTTAGCCACGTTGAATTCGATTGACTTGTATAGACTCACGAACGACCCGATGTGTTATGATCTAACATTGCCTCTGGTCCCCGCTAAGCATCCTTTGGACATTTAGAATTTTGAAGGTAAGTAGGGAGAGGATCCTGGTGTTGGGAAATAGGGCAGACCCGAGTTAATTCTTATGCGTCGCACCAACAAAAGACCCACCGTGTTGGCCCTTTCGGCAACAACCTGTGCGCAGGTTGCAGTCTCACCCGAAACAGCAATGGGGTGCCGCAGAATCAGGTTTCTGCATGCAGAGAGGGGTATTACTGTACCTTAGCCTTTAAAAGCAATTATTAATCAACACTTGTAAATTTATCATTCATTCATATATGACTTCGCAGCACAATAAACAAACTAAACTTGCATAACCCACTACGGGGAATTAACAGCGAAGCTTATTACTAGCAGTGATCTTATGTTATCAGATGTATTCAGTTTAATGCATGAAAATAACAGAAGCAGAAACAACACAATAAAACCACGACACCAAATATAACGTGGTTCACCCCCAGTGTAGGGGCTACGTCCACAAACTGTGTTTTATTCCTCTTTCCTCAAAACCACAGTTGATCTGCACACTCAGCTGCAGATCCCTTCAGTCCTTCACAGCCGCACACACAGCAGCAGGCTTCTGTGCACACAGCTGCAGATCTTTCTTCCTTTTCTTACAAAAACCCTCTGCGCACACAGCTGCAGAGGTCGTCCACGCACACAGCTGGG
>LPNX011023718.1:240187-282767 GCA_001517045.1 Pseudotsuga menziesii
GAGTGCCACTTGCAAACATAGGTTAGTATTACTAAACTAATAGTTGGATTCAAACAGCAATATACCCTTTTCGGCCAATAGTATTTTAATCCTTAAGCCTAATAAATTCAAAAACTTACCACGGGGACCTTTGAAAAACTGCCGTTCAGCTTCGCTGAAAGAAGTGCTTGTATCAATGGCAAACTCTGTCACAAAGGCCTCCAATGTGCGCGTCGTCCAGAAATCGACAGCGCGGGATACCTCGTTGTTCACGTGTTGCACAAGGTTGACCTTTGCGGGGGTCCACGCAGGAATCCATCGAGCTTGAAAGTTCGTCCTCCTCTCTGTTAACCTAGACAACCACTGGTGCAACTCTATGTGGAAACGACCAAAGAAAATTTCATAAGTATCACAAAAAACATACCGTTGTAAAAAGTCACTTGCGCTTCGACACGGATTCGTATTCTCTTGCTGCGCGAATTGCAAGCAGATCTCAGCAAACCAATCACTGATGTCCTTCACAGAGGGCCTCCAGAACATAGCCCTTGTGGTACAAGGTAAACCCCTCTTGAGCAGGTACTGAGTTCAACCGGCAACGGAACCAATTTGTTGGGAAATAGGGCAGACCCGAGTTAATTCTTATGCGTCGCACCAACAAAAGACCCACCGTGTTGGCCCTTTCGGCAACAACCTGCGCGCAGGTTGCAGTCTCACCCGAAATAGCAATGGGGTGCCGCAGAATCAGGTTTCTGCATGCAGAGAGGGGTATTACTGTACCTTAGCCTTTAAAAGAAATTATTAATCAGCACTTGTAAATTTATCATTCATTCATATATGAATTCGCAACACAATAAACAAACTAAACTTGCATAACCCACTACGGGGAATTCACAGCGAAGCTTATTACTAGCAGTGATCTTATGTTATCAGATGTATTCAGTTTAATGCATGAAAATAACAGAAGCAGAAACAACACAATAAAACCACGACACCAAATATAACGTGGTTCACCCCCAGTGTAGGGGCTACGTCCACAAACTGTGTTTTATTCCTCTTTCCTCAAAACCACAATTGATCTGCGCACTCAGCTGCAGATCCCTTCAGTCCTTCACAGCCGCGCACACAGCAGCAAGCTTCTGCGCACACAGCTGCAGATCTTTCTTCCTTTTCTTACAAAAACCCTCTGCGCACACAGCTGCAGAGGTCGTCCACGCACACAGCTGGGACTTATCCTTTCCTTACAAAAACCAACCTTACTTCGCCTTATCTTTCTTTACATCAAAAAGCCTAACCTTTCTTCTTTACAGCGGCGCTTATTTATACTGCGCATTTTTACAAAACCATGGTCTTAAACCATGGGCACCCAAAAACTCTAAACCCTGGATTTAAACCACGGGTTTATTACAAAAAAGAGGGTTTTGACTTACCCTGACACCCCTAAGACTATTTTGTCCCATAGCTCCGCTCACCAATTTTCTAATTAACCGCGGAGTTACCCAACATGGAGTATGCGCCCCAACACCTGGTGATCATGTCATGAATTTTCATCTCTGGTGCTCTTCAAATTCATTGAACCATGATTTTGTTCTATTGATACTGTTTCAACACACCCTCACTGCTCCACCCATGAAATGGTATAGAGAATTTCCTGGGGAAACATACCAGACTTTTAATGATATGACCATGGTATTTCTTAATCACTTCTAGTTGTCGGTCCTTTACGACGTAGGCACAAAGTTCTTGTCGAATTTTCGGCAAGACAAAGCTACTCACATCTTTGACCATATTAAAGAGTGGCGTAGATGAAACCAATTAATTAAGGCCAACATTCCACTTGAATTTCTATTAGAGTGGTTCCTTAATTATTATTGCCTTATATCACGAAGGATGTTTCGACATTCAGAGTGGCTATCGAGGAACAAGCCATTTTTCGAGCTCAGTAATTCGAACTGGTTTTTCTTAGTATAGGATCCTTTATGAGATCATTCCTAACACACTGAGATCGAACATGACCCCAAGTTCAAACTCGGGCTGCATGCCAATGAAATTGTTGGCTCTACAAGTGCAAAAGTTGTGGACTAAGTAACAAATCAAATGAAACAAATGTCTATAACGAATCGGTGGTCAGACAAGCTACAAATTTTTCCACCCCCACCAAATTAGTGGATGTAGATTATGTGTAGTTGATGAACCAGAAAGGTAACCAAAAACCTGAACAGAATAAAAAGAAGGGGAAGAATAATAAGAAGGGTAGGAATAAGAAGGAAAACATCAATTATGACAAGAACAACGAACATGCTGGTGGGGATAAGAACCCTAAATTTAAGGTCAAATTCACATGTAAACTTTGTCTAGGATACCATCTTATGCACTTGTTCTCTAGGATCAATAAGGTCTTGAAGTTAATCGCACAGATCCCAGTTGTGTTGACAGATCCCCTTCCACATAATCAGAACATGAATTCGAGGGCTCTAGATGCTGAAAGTTCTAGTGGGAGTCAAAACCCTCCAACCCACAAAGGTCTTCATAGTTCTATTAATATGTTATTAGTTGTACATGTTGCATCCCATTCACGTGACTATTTTCTATCGCAAGTAATGATGGGAAAAGAGTCTCTTCCTTTGGAGATCCCTTTGTAGATTGATAAGCCTGAGACTATACCACGCATACCTAAAGGAGTGCTTAAGTAGTTGGCACAGAATGCTAATTCCCAAGTCATCGAACACTATTTTATTGTAGAGTGTTTGGGATAGACCCCTTGTGTGATGTCGACCTTAGAAGTGCCTCAGATTTGTCCCTCGTAGAGGAGAGCCTTGTTAACTGCTTTAGGATTTATTGATCCAAACGACCCCAGTGTCATCAAGTTTGAGACTCACGATGTCCAGCCTCATTTACCATACCACGTGGCTTTTCAAGTCCATTTGAAGTGTTTGAATAACACCATTAAATGTACATTCATTGATGAAGGTGTTGCAACATCGGTGATTTCTTTGGATTGTTGGAAGGGCCTTCACTCTTTTGTGTTGTCCAAATCCATGACTATGTTGAAAGCATTTGATGAATGTTCATTTAGACCACACAGCATCATTCCTTCCCTTTAGATCCATTTGGGGGGAATACCATGTCGGTTGAGGTTAAGGTGGTTAATGTCCCCCATGACTATAATATTTTACTGGGTTGGAACTGTATTTATGCCATGAAGACGATCGTGTCGTCTGCATTTCGTATCATATGTGTTTCGTGTCATATACTTTCTTTATGAAGGAATAATAGTGACGATCAATCAAGTATCATTTGATAACTCTAGTTCCTCAACATCACCGAGTTCCACTATCTCGGTAATCGATAATTCTCATTCAACAACTGAGAATGTTGGTGTCAGAGTGTATCATTCGTTAATGGGAATTTTTAACTTTTTGGCACCAATCCTAGCTATTTATTCCACACTTGGTGGTGTTTCATCGCCTTTGAGTCTGGTCTCGATCCGTACCTCGTATTTGAGTGATTGTGGGCTCTCCATTTTTTGGTTGATTCGTTGGAAGGACATCCACCATTCAACGTGGATATGCCGCTATCTGTAGCAAAAATTTCTTACCAAGCTATACTTGATGTCACCACAGGCCCCGATCTCTCTTCTTCGCAGACAGAAGAGGAAGATCTCTTGGTATTGTCTGCTTGGGAGAACAATTCATTGTGCTCACTTGATTTCCTGGATGACACTTTTCCTTCAGAAAAATTTATTATTGAGACCATGGATGGTACGGAACAACCTTTGGAGGATATGCATCATTGATCCTATTTCCTCCTAGAGCTCGAACGAATTGATCATGATGAATTCCGGATGACCTTAAGCGAGAAATTTGGTCACCCTGTGGTCCCATTCAACACTAATGGTATATACGCTAAAGGGAACATGGAGAACATATCTCCCACCATCCGAATGAACATTTATCGAACCCTTGGCAAGGTGGAGAACATTTACATCAATGCAGATTGTTCAAGTGAATAAATTTAGACATACACCAAGCTATTTAATGAACTCCACGATGTATTCATTGGGTCATACAAAGAAATGCCAGGATAGACCCATGTATTTTTGAGCGTGAGATAAAAACTTATCATAATGCTAAGCATGTTCGACAACGCTTATGAGTTGTGAATTTCCGTAAGGCACCTGCCATTAAGATTGAGGTAGAGAAGATGCTCAATGTTGGCTTCATTTACCTAGTTTCCTTGACTAAATGGGTATCGAATCCCATTCCTATGGATAAGAAGCAAGGAACGATTCATGTGTGCACCAATTTTAGAGATATGAATACATTTTGTCCTAAGCATAATGGCCCCACTTTGTTTATTAATCATATTTTGGATGAGTGTGTAGGAAGTGAGATTGTCTTGTTTATGGATGATTTTTTTGGCTATAATTAGATCCAGATTAAACCTGAGGATCAACACAAGACTGCATTTATATTTCCTTGGGGTACTTTTGCATACGAGAAGATGCCCTTCGACCTTAAAAATGTAAGATCTACTTTTCAATGGGTGATGACCTTTTCCTTTCATAACCTTAATTGTATCATTGAAGTGTAACTAGATGACCTTGTTTCTTACTCTCACCAAAGGGTAGATCATCTCGCACATCTTCGTTTGGTAATCGAGAGATGTCATTCATTCATTTAAACCCTCAAAAGTGCATCTTCTATGTTAGGATTGGTCACTTGTCGGGTTTCATTGTGTCAAAGGAGGGGATTATGGTTGATCTATTAAAGTTTGAGGCAATACTTTGGTTTCCTCCCCCTCACACAATTCAACAACTTTAGAGTCTCCAAGGGATGGATAGTTTCTTGTGTCAGTTCGTTGTGACTTATGCCAACCTGGCCAATTGTTTTATGCGCTTATTAAAGAAGGATACTTCAATATTATGGAATGAGTGATCCCATGAGTCCTTCAACACCCTTAAGAAATCCTTAGCATTGACCCCTCTACTTAGTCCTCCAGACTATAGTAGAGACTTCTTTCTTTATGTGGTCGCGTCTCAAGTGATAGTTGGTATGGTTCTAGTTTAAGAGGATAACGAGCTCCCTGAGCACGTTATATATTATCTTAGTAGAAATCTCATTGATGCGGAGCTTATATATACTCACATGGATAATTTGGCCTTAGCGACTATTCACACAGCCTAGCGATTATGACACTACATCTTAATCCACCAAACCACGATTGTAGCACATATCAATCCATTTTAGTTTGTCCTAACCAGAAAGATGATAGGTGGAAAGCAGAATAAATGGATTGTTATTTTATAAGAGCTTGACCTTGATTTTGTTTCGACAAAAAATCCAAGAAGTCTTTTGTATTTGTGGAGTTGATTTCGAATCTTCCTAGGCTGGATGAGGAAACGGTTCATGGGGACTCATTTATGGATGAGCACATTTTCCTCATCTCATCTAAGGACCCTTGGTATGGCGATATCATCGTTTATCTTCATACTATGAAGTTCCCTCTGCATATCTCGAGGGACGAGCGATGACGCTTATGTCATAACTTTAAAAACTACATCATCACCAATGACACATTGTATCATCGTGGGGTGCATTCTATCTTATGTCGTTGTTTGAATCACTAGGAGGTTAAGGTTGTGCTTAATGAATTCCATGGTGGGGCGTGTGGTGGTCATTTATTCAGGCTTGATACAACTCAAAATATTTTAAGAGAGGGTTATTATTGGTCATCGATCTTTGAAGATTGTGTTAATGCGGTCAAGAGATGTCACCCTTTCTAGTTGTTTTCTCAGAACATGCGCTTGCATCACTTGCCATTACATCATATTATCACCATTTTCCCCTTTCTAAGTGGGGGGTAGATTTTATGGATTACAACCCAGCATCGGCTGGGGGGAATCATCATATTATAGTGGTCGTGGATTACTTTACTAAGTGGGAAGAATCCATGCCTACAGTCAAATCCAATGGTGAGGTAACTGCGCATTTCATTTTCAATCAAATTATCATTTGGTTCAGGATTCTAAAGGAGATTGTCACTAATAATGGAAGACACTTTCAGAATAAGATGATGACATAATTAGTTGTAAAGTTGGGGTTTAAAAAGAACATTATTTTTCTTATTACCTCCAAATGAATGGTCAGGTCTAGGCGGTTAACAAATATCTTAATACCATTCTACAAAAAACCATCACATAAAGAAATATTAATTGGCATATCATGTTGTATCCTACTTTGTGGGCTTGTCGAACCGTAGTCAACTTCCACTGGTTTTTCATCGTACCAATTGGTTCATGGAGTGGGGTCAATTTTACGGATTGAATGTAAGATCCCTTTATTGAAACTAGTCGTAGAGTTATTTCTTGACACCTCTGAGTTAGAATAGTGATTTGTCCACCTTGAGCAACTTGATGGGAAATGTCGAGATGTTGTTTTGGAAATAGAAGTAAATAAGCATTGTGTCAAGGCCCAGTATGATAAGTATGTCCATCCTCGTCAATATAATGAGGGTATCTTGGTCCTTTTATATGATCAACCCAACAAACCAATGGAGGCGGGAAAGTTTAATCCTATGTGGCATGGTGCTTACATTGTGAGGTGTGTTCTGGAGAAAGGATCTTACGAGTATAAGAATACGAAATGAATGTGCTGAAAGAGCCTATAAATGGGCTCTACCTTAAGAAGTACTACGCCTGAGTCTCCAGTGAGGGATGGTACCTTATATATTATTGTATAGTTTCACATATTTTTTGTTTTTTCTAGTAGTGTTGCTCGTTTGTTGACATGATTCATATTGGTTGGAAGATTTCGATGTACTTAGGGTTTGCAGATGGTGCCAACAGCCATACAAATAACTTAGCTTCTATTTTTTGGGTCATTTATGAACCCGAGGGTCATCTCATGTATTTAGGAGGTGTATGCCTTCAACCATCCTCGAAAAATGTGGACAAGTATAGTGCGATTATTGAGCTATTACAGGATCCCAATTCAAATGGTATTCGATCTTTAAAGGTTCGCATGGATTCACAGTTGATTGTTTCACAATTGAATGGGCAGTACCACATTAGAGATTCTACGTTCCTAAGAAGGTTCTTAAGGGTAAGATTGTTAAAGAAACATTTTGATTTCATTACATAAATTCATATATCTAGACGCTATAATAAAGTTGTTGATTCATATGCCAATTACATTTTAGATTGGTATTTGTCACATAACTAATAAATAAGCATTCAAGTATACATTCACATTCACAGCCATACACATGTACATATATCAAATCGGTATCCATAATTTTTATTTTTGAATAAAAGCTCCAAAAAATATGGTGTCATAGTACAAAATTGGGCTTCTAGCCCGGACGGGGTACCCCGACCACATGTCTTTGTGTAGCCTCGAGGAGGTCCTCGACCTATACCATAGGGATAATGTGGGTCAAATAGATCAAGTTTCCTTGCACATTATGTAGTGTCCGCTCGACATCAATTTCAATCTCATCTCCTCGGCCTCTATGCCGGCTTCATGGACATCCCTCCGATCGTCATGGACCTATGTCTGTGAAAAATAAACTTAATGTCTGTACATATTTCCACCAAAAACATGTTTATGATTTCCTTAAACCAAAAATACAAAAAAATGAAATATTACAAAACACAAAAAATAGATCTCACCTATATCCCTGAATGTGTACCCTAGTGGTTATGTCATGTCCCTATCTCCACTAAATTCTATCTCTACATAGGGGTAGTCATCTATGGCGATCACCTATCGTCGGCACTAGTGGAAGAAATCATCAGTGAATGGAGAAGGGATTCTGCTACCTCCTAACCTCTGCATCACTTCATTCCAACAAGTCTGGGATGGATCACATAAGCCATGAGGAGGGACCTAAACTCTGGGACTAAGGTGTGATACCCTCTCAAAAAATAAACTACACAGTATGCTAGTGAACTCAAAGTTCTTGGTACTTCCAAGTTTGCATTATGTCAGTTGATGCTTCTTTTTTCCCAATAATTAAGTGCTCCAGTCATAAATGGTGGGTCTCATACATTCCACTACATAGAAAGTGAGAGGTTGTGATGCCTGATGTAGTGATGTCGAACCTAATATCCTAGCTAGAACTAGAATGATCATCTTGAGGATTAGGCTCTGGATCAGATTAATGGGGACTTGGCTTCCCACTTTCTCAATGATGGGAAGGTGATGTACTCATCTATACTCATGTCCCCACCAGCCCCACCATCCCTAATATTGACTACCTTTCCCCAACAGGATAGTCTAGTGATGAAGTATATATCTTCTACCTCAATTTTAAGAGACATCCCATCTAGATTGAACACCTCAGTGTCTGAATACCAATAGTTTATGAGCATTTGTAGTCATCTTGGTTGAGCCCTCATACTCCCAAGATTCTGGAATTTGTAAAACCCACACATTTGAAATGATTATTGGGAAGGTAGATCACCATGAATGGCCCTATCAAAATCATTTTGTTCTCTCTCCCTCCACTTGGTGACCATCTTGTAAAGGAAAGAGAGATTTGTGAGGTCAAATGTTTAAAAAACATCATCCACGACACTATGTGCGTGTCACAGACTGAACAAATGCGCATACACATAGGAAGGCTTCGCTTTGACCATGTGGACCCATCCCTACATGTGACCCGATGATCTATCACCTGCGTGGACTGAATAACCTAGTTTCCATGGTTAAAAACTTAAAAAAAAACAATCAAAACTTGAAATAAAGTTTATGAAATGAAAGAGTATGGTGAAAACAATTACCTGGTCCAGACGTTTGTCAATTTTGTGGTGTGTAGATCATGGAATATGCGTTTGAAGATTGAGGGTGAAAAGAGCTTCAAATGCACTATTTATGGTTAAAAAAACAAATGGTATGGTAAATTATTAATTTTTTACTATTTATTAAAATCATTTACCCACTTTTCTATAGTTTACACCATCTCTTTATTACTTTACAAATGTTGTGGATTAATATTATCGTGCAAGGTCTTTTTTTAATGGAGTTTTGCTAAGCCTTAGTGGGTTTTGACCGTTTTCGAGCTTGTTCACGCCTTTGGCAGGTATAAATTGTATCTAGCATATAGGATAGGATCATATTCCAATTGCATCATTGCATTATCCTATGACTATGTCACTTAAACCATATGTACGAACACACTTCTTAATGACACAAAACCTTACAGTTGCTTCTAGAAGTGTCGTTATTTAAGCGGTAGAGCTTTTCCTACCATGGCTACCCTAGTTAGAACTCATTTTTCCATTCGGTTCCCACATTGAACTTCCTCCTTAGGGTTGGGATTCCCTAGTAGTCTTTCCATGCCTTCGAATGGAAACCTCATGTTCCTTCTTATCTCCTATGCTAGCTATCTCCCTTAGGGAATCCCGTTTTATGTGAAGTTGTAAATGCATTGCATGCGTCCTCTTTCCTTTTTGAGCTTAATGCCAACTCTCCTATTATTTATCCTTTGCAGCTTGATCACCCCTAACCCTAGAGAAAACATTCCCTTAAGTGTCCTTATCCTGCACGCATTTCCTTGCATTGAGCATAGGTATGTTCCACTCCTTGGAACTAGTTTTCTTGCCTGCGACACTCATTTCCTCTTTATTGTACCATAATCAAATTTTATTCTTTTTCAAGATTTATAATATGAAAAAGACCAAAAAAATAAAAAATATATAAAAATCCAAAATCCAAATGATATTATCCTATGTTAGCAGTTGTTGTGTCGCCTTTAAACAAAACACAGTTTATGAGTTCATCCATCATAGGTCGGGTTTCTAGCATGGCCTTAGGATATGCACTTATTATTCAAATCTTTCTCCACGGACTGGATAAGCTTCCACTTCCAGTCACTATGGAGCCTCTCTTGATGCCTCTTGTGTCACAGAGTTGTCTCAGTCTACATATTTGTGTCTCTGATGCCTAAGTGTCTCCATATGACTTATGCTCTTGTTCAAAGGAATTCTTTAGTCTGAGTCGATCATTCCTCTGATATATTGACTCTAGATGTCTGCCATTCTTGGTACTTTATAGAGGTGTTGTCATACCTCGCACCCTGGGCCTACTTTCTTCATGGGTAGGTGACCTTGAACTCAACAAATGACATCTCATCATTGGTCGCTCAATGATTGGTTATTCCCTTGTGTTCGACGCCAATAAATCTATTCACACCTTGGGATTCATGCCATGTATTGGATTCCATTAGACCCTATTGGTGGTTTCCTCACCTCTATCAGTAGTTTTCATCATTGTGTTCTATCTAGAAAATCTCTTTCGCATGCTTCTTGCATCTAGTATGCACGAGAGACACACATGGTTATCTGTTCGTGTACATCTTGTTCATTTGAGTTCTTCCAAATCATCCAACCTTGTTGTGTACCTCGTGTTGGTTGATGGGGGATTCCCGAATTCCCTCTTCCAACAAATTCCATTCCATCGACTTTAGATCATCTATTATGGAATCAATATCTAGAGTAAGTTTAGTGCCTTGAGACTTGTAGTCATTAGTGGTAGGTCCTCTTGCTATCGATAGATTGGGAATACATCAATGTCCCCTGATTGATGGATTCTTCAAGTGTTCGAACTCAACACCTCTATTTTCACTCTTTGAATGCACTCAATACCTTGACACCCATTTTCATCATGGTGGGTTGTCTTACGTCTGTTAATGGTATACCTTAATGATCGGTAATCAGACAATGTTTCATCATGTTCGACCTCAACACCTTTATTCACGTGATGGGACATGTACCATCGGTGGTTTGTGTAGAAGACATTAGATTATGGTGGCATTCAATATATACCACTACCTTGATCGTCATAGTACCTATGGGATTACAATTCTCATACTATATAAGTGTACTTTATTATGTAATGGATGTCTTCATTTAGTATGGAGACCAGAATCCACTTTGTTTTGTACATGGCTATGACCACTTATGACATATGTCCATTATGCTTATTCATGGCCACTATACGTATATGTAGCTAGGAATGCTATATATATTCCAGATATGTAGTCATGTATTCACGGTCATTATTGTATTATAATGACGGGTGGCTAGTTCTTCTGGCCGGGTCTTTGCTACTCCACTTCTAGTATTGTTATATTGTATTTTAGTCATTGTGTACCCCTCTAACCTCACACATTAGGGGGCATTTGTTATAGCATGATTTTCCACACCTTACACATCAAATCTTAATGGCCTTCCCTTGTCCCTATGTGGACTCACTATACCCCCCCTTACTCAATAGAGTCTTGATGCTCCAGTATAACCCTTAAAAAGCCAGTTTTGAAGGTACATGTGGGTCAATAGTTATGCAGCTCGTGTATACGCATTTTTCACCATTACAACTCATGTACATCAGGTTTTGTGATCAAAATTAAAAATATTTCGTATTTTCCATGCCAAGTCACAGGGGTTACGATCCTTGACCTTCCATATGTTGGAAAATGTTTCGATTTGACCCTCCATTTCCCATTTGAGGGCTATATATTGAGCTATTGTGAAGCATTGAAGGGGAAGAAACTTTAGGATTAAGGAAACTATAACGAAATTTCTCCCCATTTCCATATGCTTGAGTCTGCATCCCTTTATCCTTGTTGATATAACTCTTTATGTTCATCTCCCAATCTCTCCATTTTCTTTGTGATATTTCCTTGGTATGGAGGATTGCATTAGTGGAGGAACTTGGTTTCTTAGTTCCAACGAGTTGCCAACAGAGGTTGTCACTTTGTACTTCTATTTTGAATTAATAGAAATACTATTTTCTCGTCCAATTTCATGTGCAAATGTTATATATATTTCCATGAGTATATTTGCTTCATACATATTTAAATGTATTATGCTAGAGTAGGTGCAAAAATTTAATGAATATATTATATGGTTGGATATATTTATTATTGAGGACAAGTTGTAGGTTTCAAGCATTGAATTGAAAGCTCAACGACATACTTCTTTGAACTTCCGGTTGAGGTACGAGCATTTATTTTTCGTTGTTATCATTTATATTCATGGTTGATTCCTGGTGTGATCCTATTTGTTGTGGTCCATGACTCCACCCCAAGCCATATGAATATTTTCTCCATAACAAGGGTGATTGTAGAATCTCAAAAGAATATGTATAGAAACAAAATGTGATTCCAATTCTCATATCAACAAGTATCAATAATGCTCATAACCAATGAAATCAAGTAAATATTTAGAAAGACAAGGTGTCTAAGCTTATTTGGGAATATTTCATCAAGTAATCACTAACAATGATGCATGCATCAATATGATAATGGGATTATCTAGGGTGAGTTATGTGATGGATTTAACGTTATGGAACGATACACTACATCAAGAAATAGATGAGAGCTAGAAGGAATACAAATTATTTTAGTCTTTATATGAAAAAAGCAAGTATTGGAAGATGAACTCTAAATCATCTTCACATTTCACATCCATCCTCATAAAATACAGATATAGTACTAAAGATACAATATTTATTGAAAAACTAAGAATTTCCATTGAATACATTGATGGGTTGTTGAAAATGTAACCCTTCTTTTGAAATTTTATAAAAAAAATTGTCCTTCATATGACAAATTATTTAAAAACTTTGCATTTATTTGAAGGGTGATTTTTAAATTTGTTTTTTAGAAAGGGTTTGAACCCCTTAGAAGGGATAGGAAGGGCTCAATTTTGATCACTGCACACAATCGTCCAAGGCAAAGCAAAATGTAAAAAACATAAAAGAGAAAAGAAAAGCAAAAAGTAAACAAAAGCAAAGGAAAAAGAAAAAAGCCAAAAAGTAGGCTAAGGAAATCGAGAGAATTTATAAGTTCTATCTGTTATTGATTGAGAGATTATGCCTTCTTGGGTATCTACTGATTGAGGTTGTGCATGCTTTGATGTCTGTGATGCAGAGCTTTTTTTGTTTCGATGCGTGTGATGCTCAACTTTTTTCGTTCAGTTGATGACTTGAAGTCGAAGTCATCGAGTGCTTATTTATTCATATGATGACTTGAAAACTTGGATGTCCTTTGTATCTTTATTTCTTTCGATCACAATGGTGCTAATCCATTTAGACTCATCAACTTGAAAATACAGGCTTGTGCTCAACATGTGGTTAATCTCCTTCTTCACTTTTTATATTATCTGAGGCCCTCAACTGATACAATTGATGATTTACATGCTTTGCATATGGATTTAATGCAATATTCATCTCACCTAAATCTCCCTAATTTACTTTTAGTTATGTGAATATTTGTGGAAACAAGTATTCATATTTTTTTGATAGTGATGTGGCCTTACATACTATTTGGTTGTCCCACTAATCCACAATAGCTCCCATCTTCAGTTTGTCTTTAGTGTTGATATTGATTTTCTTTAACTACAAAGGTTGCATATATAGGTTGATTTTCTTTAACTTCCAGTGTCTTCGGGTTTATTATGTTAGACTTCTTGAGTGCCTTCCAACTCCTAAAAGGTTAGATGCCTTATGTGTTATAGTTCATCGTGTTAAGATTACAACATCATGAGTCTTTCTCTAGTTTTGTGAGTAATATCAAGACAATAGACTTGTGAGTAATATCAAGTCCTACAAATATCCTCATATGATTGAGGTGGTGATGTTGTAAAGCTTATGACTAATATCAAGTTGAGTCTTGTGAGTAATATCAAGTCAGTAAACTTGTGTGTAATATCAAGACAGTAGGCTTGTGAGTAATATCAAGTTATACAAATATCCTCATGTTGTGAGATGGAGTACTTTACTATGTAAAGTAGATATACTATGTGATGTATCACTAGTCATGGTCAATGGGTGCTAAAAGTCTCGTTTAGGGATTAGCTACCCCTAGAGTGATTTACTTTAGCATGTGACTATATGACCCGGGGTAATACATATGGTCATAGGTTCAGAAACAATCTTATGAGTATGATATGATATAGATGATTAATTAATGAAAACACATATGGACCATGTAGAGATATTTAATATAAGCACATAGATGGAGAGAGAATTCGAATTGCCCATGTTGTCACCAAGTGAAGTTGAATTGATTAGAAATCATTCGAGTATTAGTTATGGTAAACAAAGTTCCGTTAATTAAGGAATCAACTCCTTAATTTATGCAAGTGATTGTTGGAAATAAACACTGATGGAGAAGCACTAGTTACTGCTTAGTTATATTCAGTTACTATTTAGTTACATTCAGTTCTATTCAGTTACATTCAGTTATGTCTAGTTACATTCCAGTTGCATGCAATTCCATTCAGTTTAGTTCAGTTACATACAATTGTATGCAGTTACACTCAGTTCCATTTAGTTGCATGTAGTTCCATTCGGTTCAGCTCAGTACACTCAGTTAACAACTTAGTTAGAGTTAGTTAATTAATGGAAGGCACATATCTTCTTGTGGGAGATAACTATGGAGTGTCAACCTAGAACCAAGTCAGAAAGGGTGCATATATTATGGTGGGAGATAATTATGGAGTGCTAGTTTGGCACCATATCAATGGGGGGTGCATGCTTGAATATGAATCAATGTTCTAAGTGTTAACAAGTTATTGATGCACGCAACCATTATGATTTTGTTGTAAAACCTAATTTGACTTGTTATTAAAGTGTTATGCACTTGGACAGTTAGATACAATGTTCCATTTGATCTCCTCTCTCTGGTGCTCTCAGTGAAAGCAATATTCTATTGTGTTGTAATCATTCTCTACTACTTATCAATCATGCTCTAAGATTGCTTGTTGGGTTTTTCATCCTCTGAATCAGTGAAGGGTTTTCCTAGGGTATATCCCGTGTTCTATGGTTTGATTTATGTCTTTGGATTATTGATGAGATTTATATCCATTGTTATTGTGGATTAAAGTTTTAAAGTTAAATTATATTCATATTTTGATCAATCACTAACATGGTATCAGAGCAAGGGAATGCAAGAGCTTAGTTTTGCGCCAACACTCTAAGCCTTCATAGATATTGAAGCATTGAGCAAGAGCTTAAAGCAATGGCTTCAATATCTATATGACCGGAAGATAGACTCAAAGGAACATCCAAATTCAATACATGGAAGGATGAGGATGATCTTCTACAAATCGCCATTGACGGACTCCCCTCCTCATGGGAGACATTTCTTGTTGCAGTAAATAGAAGAGAAGACCAGACCAATTTCAAAATAATTTGGCATGATTGTATCCAAGAAGAAGGTTGCATCCAAAACAAGATAGTGAGCACTAAGGAGAAGAATCTGTCCCTCATGGCAATAACCGATAAAGAGACAAAATCATTTGCTCCCAAGAGCATTTTTCGTGCAGAGAAGAAAGAGATCCATAAAGGTATGGACAAATCAAAACTAATATGTTTTTATTGTAAAAAGGCAGGTCACTTCATACATAATTGCAATACAAGGAAAATGAAAGAAGGAAGAATTCATTCCTCCACCGCCATAGAAGGAGGTGAACCTTCTCAAGAGAAATCATCCAAGGAATAGGATGATCGAAAGGGATATTTTCTTTAGTGAAACAAGAGAATTCTCTCTTGGTTTCATGGGTTCCTTATTCCCATGCAGAGACACACTTTCTAGTACATGCATTAAGTTTTCTTTTTGTGGTATTTAAAAGTTGCAGTGAATAAAGGACTCTACCTATCTCTGCAAGGGTGCAGAGATCAAGAGGGAGCCCACACAAACAATAAAGATGAGTACCTTATTTGTTTATTTTCTGTTATAAATTAGATATAATTTTTTTTTTTAATGTTTAATGGCTGTCATATAGATATGTATTTCTACACTTGGAACTTGCTTTAGCATATACATTGTTTTTCTATCTTTATTAGCATGTTATCAATCTCACGAGTCCAATTTTTTTCGAGATGATATAGGACTGATATAAGACTTATGTAGGACTGATATATACTCATATAGGAATGATATAAGGTTGCAAACATCATCCATAAGACATGAGATTTAGGGCAGCATGATTGTTTCATAAACTGTGAACATAAGACTACATGATTGGCTAGATAGAGGGATATATGCTTACCTAATGAGATATGAACATGGGGCTGTATATTTCCTTTTTAAAATGAATTTTTTGGACTGATATAGGAATGATATAGGGCTGCATATTAGTATATAATATTATAATGGGTTATGTTAAACCGGTTGGTCAATAACTGCACATAACTATGTAAACCATTATCAAATATATTGAGAGTATTTCAATGTCAATAAAATTCATGAGTATGAAATGGTTCTAACTATTAGAATAATTTTTCTTGTAGGGAAAATTAAAATGACCTTACCTAAAAGTAAAGAAGGACATGAATGTAGAGTGATTCAGATGGGTGTGCCTGCAAGAGAACAATTTGGGAGGTTCCTATGTCTCTTGGGAAGCAAATAGAATAGATGACTTAATTCTATTTTGATAGATGTGGAGACTCGTGAAGATATTCTATCTTATTTAGATTCATGTGTCAAAGAATAGATTCATATATAGACGAGCATAAGTATCTGGGATGGAGGACCCAGATTATGATTCTCACATTTCATGGTGAGAGGAAGTTTCTAGTCTCACTAGTTCCTGAAGAACCAGTGTAACTGGTTAATGTACCTCTTGTAAAAAGGAGATATGCATGATGCTCATATTTAGAAGGAAGAAGAGAATTGTATTCAAGAATATTGTTATGATTCTAATGACTAGTGGTGTGGCAGTCACCAGACAAATATTTTCTTTAGTTAAGGAAAATGTGCAGTAAAAGAGTCTAAAGAGTTTCAGGATGATGGACTACAAATCCATGGCCACACATATGAAGGTAAATATGAAATTTCATAATTCTTCTTTCATATTTGGAGGATCTCAACTCAATAGAGATGTATTTGGTTAGTCATAGGTCCCAGGATTTGTTATCTGCTTTGCAGTTTGTACATAGACAAGTACAAAGCATGGGTTGTGGTGCCTACTTGGTACAAGTGTATGTGGACTCATATATGTCTTGATCGGTGAAATAGAGTTTCAAAGATATATGAAATCTTAGTAGTATAGTGATTGATGAGTATCACATGTGTTTCTCTAGATAGAGAATGTTGAAAAGCAGTAAAGCTTTTGAGGGTTCTAGTCAGTTATATTCGAGACATGGTACATATCCATAGATGAGCAACATTACCAACATTCTTATTAAGCCTTTGTCTAGGACAAGCTTGGTATAGTACATAAGAACTCCTCTAGTTGAAGAGGTATTATTGATGTGTCTACATAGGCGAAAACAAATAAAGTCCCCACTAGTTAGTCATCGTACATGACTTAGGAAGCTAAGGGCTACGATAGCTTGTGGAGGGAATCCTCATGAGCAGAGACATTGTCAAAAGTCTTAGAAACTGTTTATAGTATGGACAGTTAGAGAATTGTTAAAACCTAATAGAGAGGTAGTTGGGGTGCTACAAATATAAAGAGAAGGATCACTGAGAAAGAGATCATGACTTGAAGAACATCACAGAGAATGACAATCTCACAAAGAACTTCTCCAGAAAGCAGAAGATTCAAGAACTCAACAGATGTTGAAGAGTGAAAGAAAGGATAAGTCTTTCTTTCTGCATGTTATTACAAATTTGTTGTATAATGTTGTATGTGATGGATTTTAAAATCCATGCTTTCTAGTTTAGAGAAAAATTATTTTGGAATGGATCTAGATAATGCTACTTTGTGTAAGTAGTTGGTTGGTCTTTGAGCAGACCTGTTGTATTTTATGCTTACTACTAAGAATATGTTTGAGTACCTTTGAGGTACATTAGAATAGGCTCTTTATTGTATTTGATGCATGGCAAACCTATTATTTGATTGTGTTATGCAACTATTGTTTTATCTTGAGATAAGCAATGTAATGTGAGGCTAGTACTACAAAAGCTAAGTGTATTGCGTCTAGTACTACATAAGAAAGATGTATGTCTGAGAGTACTGCAAAATCAAAATGTGTTTTGCGGATAGTACTACATATTGATGAGTAGAGTAGCTTGGGAATCTACCTACTAGGGTGAAAGACTTGAGCCTACAGTCATTAGGTGTTAATATTCAAGCTTTCTCGAAAACCCTATATGTGTTTTACGATAAAAACACATTTGAGATGAATTTTTACTTCATTCAAGTCATGGTCATGAGTTCCAATACATAGGTATTGATGAGCAGATTGCAAATTTGTGGCAAGCCTCTATCTGGTACGAAGTTTTGGACACTTCCAAGATAAGCTAGGTATGGCAAAGAATGTCTCCCTTGCTAAGAGAGAGTATTGAGATTACAACATCAAGAGTCATTCTCCAGTCTTGTGAGTAATATTAGGACAGTAGACTTGTGAGTAATATCAAGTCCTACAAATATACTCATATGATTGAAGTGGTGATGTTGTAAAGCTTGTGCATAATATCAAGTTGAGTCTTGTGAGTAATATCAAGACAGTAGACTTGTGAGTAATATCAAGTTAGTAAACTTGTGTGTAATATCAAGTTCTACATGTTGTGAGGTGGAGTACTTTACTATGTAAAGTAGATATACTATGTGTTGTATGACTAGTCATGGTCAACGTTTGCTACAAGTCTCGTTTAGGGATTAGCTACCCCTAGAGTGATTTACTTTAGCATGTGACTATATGAACCGGGGTAATACATATGATCATAGGTTCAAAAATAGTATTATGAGTATTATATGATATAAATGATTAATTAATGAAAACATGTATGGATAATGCAAAGATATTTAATATAATCACAAAGATGGAGAGAGAATTCGAATTTCCCATGTTGCCACCAAGTGAAATCGAATTGATTAGATATTAGTTGAGTATTAGTTATGGTAAACAAAGTTCAATTAATTAAGGAATCAACTCCTTAATTTATGCAAGTGATTGTTGGAAATAAACACCGATGGAGAAGCACTAGTTATTGTTTAGTTACATTCAGTTCTGTTTAGTTACATTCAGTTCTGTTCAGTTACATTCAATTATGTTCAGTTACATTTAGTTCTGTTCAGTGTGAGATTTATATGCATTGTTATTGTGAATTAAAGTTTTAAAGTTCAATTATCTTCATATTTTGCTCAATCACTAACACATCTGGTTTTGGATTGTCTTGTTCTACCTTTGCACAATGGATAGGTTGCCCATTTTGGGATGGCAAAGTGAAGGTTCACCAATTATTTATGGGCATGAAAGACATATGAATGGCCCACCTTTCTCAACTTGTTGATAAATAATGTTCCCTCACTGCGCCCTTGATGGTTGCTAATGCTTCCCTTATCATGTCACTTGTTGCAGAGAAGGAGAAATTTTCAAAGAACTTGGCACATAGCTTCTTCTAGCAATTAGTATGTCTCCTTGTTTCTTCATGTAGATACCAATATTTTGGGATAGGACTCAGCCCCTAAATGAATTGGTGAAACCAAAACTATGGCTACAAGCCTCTTTACTCCCACTAATGCTCACACAAGTCAATGTACTTGTAGGGATTGGTCTCCCCCATGTAGACTTCCTCCACCATATTAGCATGTAGAGATGGCTTGAAACCAATCATCAACGTTAGTTGGGTTGCGCCCCATTCAGGAAAATAATATTTGTGCATTTCCCACCATCTTGCGGGATTCACTTTGAGCATTGTGTCGAAGACATCCATATGACATTCTTCATATATTGAAGATTCCATTTTATGCAGGAATAAATCCAAGCTAATGGTTCCATCATTTGTTGGTGTCTTATTTGGTTATATGTCAATCCATCAAATAGATTTCACCTATGTGCAACTCTTGGATGAGAGGTGATGATGCCCATTTTTCCAATTGTCCCAAGCTTCTTCATAATCAATATTAAATGATTGGTTAACTCTCCAACTTACTATCCCTCTAAAGTTGGATACACGTAGTTGTCCCTCTTTCTCGTCGTTAAAGATTAAATGCCATCCAAAATACCTGGTTCCATATTTCCTTGAACTGGCTTTGTGTATCACAGACATTGATGCATATATAGGGGTTGCATTACCTTGATGCCATCAACTTCAAAGGTCATTGTTTTGTTTTTCAAATCAATTATCCCATAATTTTCATAGGTCCATTCAATTTCAATTAATGTTGGATAGGGATCCATCTCTCCCATGATCTCAATTACTTCAAAATATGTGGTGGTTTTGAAACATCCCAAATCCACTTCAACATTCTCTAAATTCCCAATGGGGAAATTGCAATATTAATTTTCCATTTGTAACTGAATGGGAGAATAAAGAAGAGTTAGGGAACCCATTCCTTCCCACGACTTCTTCAACATGATGTTTACATTAGAACCTAAGTCCAGCATCACATTCTTAAGATCATAGTCGTGCACTTGGGCATTCAGACGTAATTCTTAGGGATTCCACTTCCTACTCCTTTGTCGAACCAATTGCAGGTTTCTTTCTGGTAATGGGGAACATATTTCACCATCAATTTCCTCAACATCAAATAGGATGCAAAGTACACCACATAACTTTTGAGTGACTTTCTCAATTTCCAAAATATACTTTAGTAAGTGAAACCATAGTGAAACAAAGTCCTTTGCTTTATCAGTACTTGATTCCTTGTCCCCACCTCTTGTATCATTTTGCATGAGCTAGTGAGATGATATTGTATTCTATTGGGATGGCAGAGTTGATATTCGGCCAAACATGTCCATAGTCTCCTAGTAGATCTCCTTATATTGAATTGGAATATACTTAGTCTTCCTTGGTGTTTCCTTTCTAATCAAGAGGGAATTAGGTTGTCATTGATCTAATTCGTCAATCATGCCTTCCTAATTGAAAACAAAGCCTACTATAGTTCAATCTTTGTCAAGGTTCATAGTTTATAAAGGTTGTTGGTCTTCTGGATTGCTATAGATCTTAGGTTGAGATTGGTCCAATAGAAGTTTTATTATACTTGATTAGAGTTGATTCTTAATAGATCATGTACTCTTTATCTTGTTTAAAAGTCTTTGAAGCAACCATAAGTAATAGTTATGTTAACATTTGCCCAAATCTATTAAATGTAAATAAAATCAAATATTAAAAAATAAATAAATAAACAACAACCATGAATAATAACTCAAATTCAAATTCAATAGATTTAAATAAAATTAGATGTTAAAAAATAATAATAGTAATTACTATATATATATATATAATATAAAGGTGTTGATTGATTTAATGTATTTTTTTGAAACGGTTTATGTTGAATTTCCATTTATGTTGAAAGAATAATATTTAAATTTTTAATATGGTCATATATTCGAGTTAAAAGCAAAAAGTATGCAACGATCAATCGTGGAAGGTTGGATGCATAAGAAACTATTTTGGCCACGCATACTTTTCCAGAAAAGAAAGCAAAAATCGACCAAAAAACAAAAAGCAGGAAACGACAATCGTGGAAGGAAATCTTGAGTATTTATAAGTTCTCTCAGGTATTGATTAAGCTTGTGTTTGCTTCGATGTTTGTGATGCCGAGTGTTTTTTTCATTTGGCTGTGCTTACCTCGATGTTTGTTATGCAGAGCATTTTTCATTCATCAGTGCCTGTTTCGATATTTGTGATGCAGAGTTTTTTTCATTCGTCTGTGCTTGCTTCAAAATTTATGATCTCTATTAACTCGAATATATGGTCATATATTCGAGTTAAAAGCAAAAAGTAGGCAACGACAAAAATAGACCTCAAACTAAACAACAAACAAAAGCAAAAAGTATGCAACGACAATCGTGGAAGGTTGGATGCATAAGAAACTATTTTGGCCACGCATACTTTTCCAGAAAAGAAAGCAAAAATCGACCAAAAAACAAAAAGCAGGAAACGACAATCGTGGAAGGAAATCTTGAGTATTTATAAGTTCTCTCAGGTATCGATTAAGCTTGTGTCTGCTTTGATGTTTGTGATTCCGAGTGTTTTTTTCATTTGGCTGTGCTTACCTCGATGTTTGTTATGCAGAGCATTTTTCATTCATCAGTGCCTGTTTCGATATTTGTGATGTAGAGTTTTTTTCATTCGTCTATGCTTGCTTCAAAATCTATGATCTCTATTAATTGAGCTTGTACCCTTTTGTTTAGAGGCAATGCTTCTTTAATTCCTCTTATGATTTGAAGTCCATCGAGTGCTTCGAAATCTATGTTCTCTATTAATTGAGCTTGTGCCCTTTTTGTTTAAATGCGATGCTTCTTTCATTCCTCTTATGATTTGAAGTCCATCGAGTGCATTTGAAGTTTCTGGTATTAATTGAGCTTGGATGTTTATGATGTAGTGCTTTATTCATTTGTTTTTTTTTTCATCTCATGACTTAAGTCATGAAGTGTAGTCCTTGTTTTGTATTCTATTTCCACAACTTTAATGGAGAAGTTTCCACAGGTTTTGTGCTTCCTTTAACATTTATTTCTCTCTAACTTCTAATTTATCGCTACAAATTTAGCAAAATATTGAAATGTAGATTTACTTAATGGAGTCTCTTTCACTAATTTTGAGGTTTCTATTTACAAATTCTTGATCTCTCTGAATTTTAATTTCTTAGATGCATATGATAAAAAAAAATTAGGAATATTCCAATGCTTACTTACAAAGCTATAATTTGTTGATGAAAATTAAATGCGTTGCTCATCAATATGGAAGGAGTTTATCTCACCATCGGCAGATGAAATTTTAGTTCTCTCTAGTATTAGTTCTCGTGCCTGCTTCGATGTTTGTGATGCAATGCTTTTTTCGTTACTCAGTCATTCATGTGATAACTTGAAGTTGAAGGCATCGAGTGCCTATGACTGCTTGGATGCAGTGTTTAATTCTTTCATTTGCTTTTTCTTTTTTCATTTGATGATTTGAAGTCAATTTCCTTAATAGGTTTCCACAATGTTAATGGAGAGGTTTCTATTGGTTTCCTACTTCTCTTAACATTTACTTTTCTGTAACTTTTAATTTACCGGCAAGAAATTTAGCAAAAAATTGGAATGAATATTTGTTGATTTGTTCAGGAAAATCATGTAATGAGCTTGCAGTAAATTTAGGAAATTGTGTGCTCGTTTGTGGAGATCATGTAATTTGCAGGCAGCCTGATCTACTATGCATTCTCTGTCTCTATATGACTAAGGATCAGCTTGTTTGTTTCAACAACATTGATGGAGACAGCTTGCCTTGTTTTTTTTGGCTTTTTTTAATAGAATGACATTGGATTGTTTTATTCTAGCTGTTGTTAAAGTGTTTCATATGTAATTCAGGAAAATTCATAATTTGAAAGATTCAGTTTTGTATTGGTAGTCTTCTATGCTAAGTGGTTCAATTCTTTTTATATTTATGCAATATCCTTAAAGGCCTAGTACTTCCAAAATGATGAAAAAGGGTACCCGAGTCTTTCCCTTTTTTTGTATTTTTTTCTAATGGCATGTTTATATATGTGTGTATGGTTTATGATTAATGTGTTCCTTATTTGAAAATACCATTAATGGAGACAGTTTTTGCCAATTTTCTGGTTTCTTTTACAACCTCTTTTCTATGTAACCTTTATTTGCTGCATATGCTTCGATATTTTGCAGAAATTTGAAATGTTATCAATGAAAAGCTGATCAGGTTTTTTAGGAAATTTGTGTGATGGTAACAGTTTTTCATTTCATCCTTACAAGTCCATTTTCTTCTTGGTGCTAATTCTAGTTAGCACTGTCTTTGCATTCTATGTTAAATGTAAATTCTTTATTTTACTCTAATTATTTCACAGTTTGATGCATAAATCTTCTTTACTATGATTTTTTTTTGCAATTAATAAAATTATATATATCTTAGTTATGAATTTTAGTTTTTATCATCATGATACATGCAATTAGGGATTTAGCAGAATATTGGAGTGTTTAAATAGTCAAAGCCTTTGTTAATTTATTCATGGAAATCAAATGCCATGTCTATTAGTAGAATACACTGCAATCCAGAAAAGTGAATTAGTTTTGCATGGATTGTTTTCAAAATCATGTGTGATTTGTTTTAAGAAAAAAATTACATTTGACAGCTTTGCTTTCTTTTACCAACCATACATTTAACCTCATATCACTTTCAGTTCTTACACTATCTTTTAGCTCTATCTACAGTACAGAGCATATACATACCTTGTACAAACTAACTCTTAGAGTTTTCAATAGAAAGGGAGACTATTTACTTAGTTTGTTAAGTTTCCTTTCACAAACTCTTTGAGACCTTATACTTTTCAGGATTAATGTGATTCAAAATTTAGCATGATATTGAAATGTTACTGGCAGATCCATTGTTGTTTGCCTATAGAAATAAAATAGAGTGAGATCTAATCAGTCCTCTGGAATGTGCCTAGAAGTAAAATTGAGTGGGATCTAATTTTTTTGCTTAGAGAAGTAAAATAGAGTGAGATCTAACCAGTCTGGAATGTGCCTAGAAGTAAAATTGAGTGGGATTTAATTTGCCTAGTTGTCCTATTTTTGAATTCTCAGGTAATCTGCGCACTGCAGGCAGGTGAATGTGGTGAAGGACAAGGAACGAAGGAATTTTAGCAATTGCAAAATTGGCAGCAAAAGATGAAGCCGACAGCATTGCAGAGAGGCCCTAGATCAGATTCTGCAATTGGTAGTAATAGTAAAAACAGCAGCATTGCAGAGAAGCCTAATTGGTTCGCAATCCCCTCGGATTATTATTAGGTTTCCAAGAAGTATAATTTCTCCAAATTTGAATGCCCCTTTCTCAGGCCTCCTCAATAGGACATCCGCCCGCCCAAAGATAAGGATTGCAATGAACTTTCATATTCTATCCAACCTGAAGATAAAGATTGCAATGAACTTCCATATTATATCCAACCTGAACCTGAAGATAAGGACTGCAACTCAAACTCAGAGCTAGATGACTACGCCGGATATTCGACCTTGGAGATACCTCTCTGCAGTAATGTTGTTGGACAGGTCTCGTCTGCCCTAACACTTAGAAGGCTAAGCAATTGAACAATGATTCTTCTAGTGGCAGTAACTCTTACAACGTGCAAATTTCTGTTCATCTACACTCACAGTGATGCAAGCCTAAAACATAGACCTGCTAATTACTGTCCAGATTCTATTTACATCGCTTCAAAACATCTTCTATTATAACAAATGATGCCATAGATAAGACCACTCTGTCTCTAATGCAGTCTTGAACAGACTTTTCTTTATTTCTATGGTTTCTTACTAAGATAATGACTATAATGCGTGGACTCAGAGCACTCGCCCAAATAGAATTATTTATCTGAGAAAAGACTTACCCAGTTTCTTGAATCAATCGATTTAAAATGAAACCATACGTTGCTCTCTGGTTACCCTCGTGGAGCATTATCACTGGGCACAATCACCAGTAGCATTCTGTAATCCCTCGAATCCTTTGACCACCATTTACCTCTGAATGCACTCACAAATACCATCTAAAGGTTGGGTGCATTTGTTGATGTCCTCGAAGCTGATATTTTCACTTATATACTCCACAGGTGGGCATTTTAGCATGCATTCTTCCACAGGTTGGGCATATAGTATGTATTTCACGACTGGACATTTTTCTTTGTTTATGTATCCAAGGATGACATCTCCCAAATATATGTTGAAATTCAACCCGTACTCCCTTAAAACCTGCAGCATGTATATATTGGAGTTACTGCAACAATACGGTCAGACTCTAGGGTATCGATCAGTATACATTACTCTTTTATAACAATTGCTCAAAGCAATCACAGGTTACAACACTCAACGCATTACTCATTCAGTGTAAAACATAGTATTCATAGGAACAGAGTACATATGTCTCAATCTGGGAAGTCAGCTCGGCCTGTCCGAGTTCTTCTTTACTCAATAAGATTTAAGAATCTCTCCCTCTTCACTATGAAGACAATTGCATACCGTAGTGGTCTACAAACAATATATATCAAGATCGCATTCTTGGAGCAACGATTCCACACACATAAACATCTATATTTATTTTCACATTGGATTAAACAGTCATATGCTACAGGTCCAAAAAGAACAGAGACAACTGTCCCCAACAGAGGATTGCCTCTTTTGATCACATGCATGCATGTGTTAACATTTTCAAACCGGTAGATATATAAAGAATCACTCTTATACACAGACCAAGAATCAAACATAATTACTCTGTTCAATAACGCACATATACATACATCATCACTCAGAACTACTCAGAAAACCTTTCAATTTTGGTGATATCACTCTGATCGACTATTCCACTTTTAAAGACCAAGAATCAAACATAATTACTCTGCTCAATAACGCACATATACATAGATCATCACTCAGAACTACTCAGAAAACCTTTCAAACCTTTCAATTTTGGTGATATCACTCTGATCGACTATTCCACTTTTAATTCTGACTTGTGTGGTTAACCAACCAATCTATGCTTCTAAGGCTAACCTCTTAGACCTTCCTGTAGGCTTACAATATAAAGAGAAAACACCAAAATTATAACTCTCCAACTACCTCCTAAATCCCTGTAACTGACTCCTATAATAATGCAATTATTTCTTAAAATAGAACTCCATCCTATCCTATTAATGATCCACTAATAAATCCTTTTGGACTCTACCAAATGCCGCCAACAAATACACATTCAGTTTCAATGATTAAGCATCTAATTGAATGAATCATGACTTAGATCTTTAGCCTTCCTTGAATTCTGCCTGCTAATGCAGATTTGTTACAATGATTCGTCCCTCCTTGCCACTCATCACTTTATCCTACTAACTAATAACTTTAACTAACGCCTTAGTAGCTTAGAACCTTCTAAACTAATGTCTTTGCAATGAATCCACACTCTTGGGCAATATCAAGAACCTAAGGTCTGATTAACACTTAGAATTGTTGATGAGAGCAATGCTCCTGCATCACACAGGCAACTGTTCATATACACTCAAATATGGCAGAGAATTTCTGCCCCTTCTATTTTACCAATAGTAACCATTGTTTACTCACTTTGAAAACTGTTTTCTATTATACAGTGGCTCATCCACAGAATTATATGGATTATTTTGTATGGATTATTTTCTATTTCCCATTGCTTTTATGCTTTTGTTGGTATGCAGAGCCTCTCCTTTAGAGGTGAAACATTGCCAAGAGGACAAGAAATGTTGTGTATGTTGGATTTTCATTGTCTATTTTCTAAGAATTCTTGGTTTCCTTTTTACAAATTCTTTGTAACCTTTAAGTTTCCTAGATGCATGTGATTCAAAATTTAGCCAAATATTGGAATGTTTAATCTTAATCTCAAATTGTGCTTTATGGAACCGGCCGGTTTGACCGGCCAACACCTTGGGCGGTTCGAACCAGGCCGAAAACTAGTCCGGAGAGCGATTCGGTAACGAACTGTCCGTCCATAAATATGAACTGGTCAGTTCATTACCAAACCACTCTTAGCCAGTTAGGCCCGTAACTAACCGGTCGGCCAGCTGGAAATGCCTTTGCAGTGTCAAAAAAACATTTAAAATTTGATTTTTATATAACCTTAAAATTTGATTTTTAACTAACCCTAAAATGCATGCTAAGGCTATAAAAGAGACCCCCCTCATAATTTCATAACATCGATTACCTTTGCCGTGAGTGGTAACTTGACACTCAAGTTACCCTTTGACACTGATTGCAACTTTACTAATTGTCATAAAAATTATCATTAGGAGTTATCAGAGATTATATGCATACTTACACCTAGTAGTTTATGTGTCTCTTTGCTCGGTAATCACCTTATCCAAATCTTGTATCTATATTTTAAGGCATTATTGTTAACCATCATAATGCAAGAGAGCCAATTCAATGAATAATTTGAGTATCCAAACTCCGTGAGAAAGAAAATGTAACAATCTGTTGGCATGCATTCAATTAGAATTTATTAGTGATAGATGTATCATCTATGTTGATTCCTACCTCCAGTTCTTATATATTTCCCTTGACTATGAAAGAGCATGTTAGGTTAGTAGGCAGACTTCTCAGCATTAAGTGTAGATTCATAAACAATTAATTGCGATTTTCATGACATGCCTAGCTCACAAGCTTTGGAAAGTATACCATATATATATGAGTAGACTTTGCATGTTATGTCTCTAATCATCTAATGGCTTGAAATCATATTTTGGAATGTTAAATTTAATTTTTGTCATTAAAATTGTAATTTGTTTTTGTATTATTTAATAGCCCGGTTCATTGAAATCAAACCGCTTCGGTTTATTACCGGTTCTAGTTCTGGTCCGAGTTGACCCTCGACTGTTTCAACTCTCGGTTTTCTCTCAAATCTCTTGTTTATTTGTTTATGTAATGCTTAGACTTATTCTCAAATGGAATAGGAACCAAGACTTCCCTCATCGCAAAAGGAACAGGAACCAAGACTTCCCTCATCGCAAAAAGAACAGGAACCAAGACTTCAATGTCTATATGGAAAACTCAATTCTGTGACAAAGTTGTGGAATACCAACAACCATGGATGTTTTTTTTAATATTTCAAAACTACACCATCTCAATGATGTAATCCACTGTAAGTAATATCACGAAATCTTGAAACTCTAGATGTCAATCACAGGTTGGGTGATTGCAGATGGAGGGGCAGATTTTATTATGTATGTATAGAGTGTCATTCATATTACATAAACAATATTGCACAGTATAGTAAAAAAAAATGATGCTCTTGTAGAGAGAAGAAACCACTAAGAGTTATGTCAGAAACATATTGTCAACCATTTTTTGTGTTGTTCCTTTTGAGAGAACTAGCGGAGTAAGTTATATCATGAAAAATTTAAATCCTACCTGATGCCAACCGTAGGTACTTGGGTGATTGTGGATTGAGGGTTGTAGGTAATGCATGTATGTATAGAGTGTCATTCATATAATTGCATAAAATATCTACACAAAAGATCATGTGTTTATCAGAAAATCAGTGATAATAAGATTCAGAACATCAAGAGTGAATTTAGGCAACCAAGATACTTCTGCATGTCACTAATGTTATTAAAAAATAAAATACAACCAAACCATGTAACTGAACATGTCTTTAAACAATCTCATTTGAATAAATTGCTTAAGAACATAAAAAAAAATTCTTGAAAAATATCTACTAGAAATTGTTTGATTCCAGAAACATGTAAACTTGCATATCATTTGGTTAAGGTTTATACAAGATCTTGATGTCTACTATAAATGAATCTAATACGGTACAATAGGGTTGAGGGAGTGGATATTTTATACCCTACCACTGGCAATCAGATTTTATGCGCCCTCTAGAATCCGGGTGAATGTTTTGGTGCTTCTCCTTTTCCATTACATTAGGCTGATCAATGAACATTCAATATTGGCAAGGTTTCTAGAGCCAATTTAGTAGGTCAAAGGGTCTGCATCACCTAAGTGTAAGATTTCAAAATTCTTTGGACAATAGCATGTGATTTTGTATATCATGTGAATAAAGGAACCTGTAATAAGTTTTGAAAAAAGTCAACTATAAGAGAAATAAAGTGAATGAAGAATGAATATATAAAGAACATATGCGCCCATATTCCAGACATATATTCAAAAGATAGCATCATATAGATGATTTACAACAAATCATTTTTATTTGTGCATAAACCAGTTTTACTCTAATGACAGAAGTTGACCACATTCCATAAGCTCACTACATCTTTATTTAATGTTGTATCTTTATAGGATCTACACAATTAGGTGGAGGTCCTATTGAAAATTGATCCCTCTTAACACCTTTGTTTCTATGAGCAATGTAACATCCATTTGTCACGCTAGCAAAAATGTTAGTTTGAATTGAATGGAATGTTGTTTGTTTAGCACATTTCCATTAGTTGGAATGGAACATTATTTGCTTAGCACACTTCAACACAGAATCTTGGATCTAAACTAAGTATTTTGTAGCAACATGCTATAGTTAACTTTAACAAACTAAGAAAATAAGAACTAGCCTAGCTAGTGTGAATGAGAGAAACTAGGAAAATATTTTTGTATGGTTCCAAATTTATTATTATTAAATTTGTCACTAGGGCTGTAATAGCATGCACCAAAAAGTCATAATTAGAAACTAATGTTATCCTATAGTGGTTGTAAAAAATGTTAAAACAAAAAACAAGCAGCAAAATCTACTTAAGAGCATGTTACCCACTCACATCCTGAAAAAACTCTAGGGTTTTCTTGAAGTGTTTCAATCCAATAAAAACCACTCCCTTGGGTTATATAAATAGAATATGTTAAAATTTAACAGAGAAAAATATTCATTTCCTAATAACATAACAATTTAACTTTAAATACAAGAGGAAGGAAAATTTCATCTAGTAACCGAATTTCTTGAAATAAAATTGATCTTAACTATACCCTGTATGGCATACCCAAACACTAGACATCCTTACCTACCAAGTACCCTATATTCATAGCTTACAGTCTACCCTCAAACTCATGCTAAACTGCTTATAATAAAATGTAGTGCCTATTAAACCTTAATGAGTTTCTAGTGCACAAAATTCCCATGAGAGCCAACATTATCCCAAAAGCAGCATACATGACCACTAACTCTTTCAAATAGAACCAACATAATGCAATAAACATGTCCTCCACTTGTTGGTGGCATCAAATAGTGGATCTTGCTTACCGTTATCACACAATTGCACCAACAAACCTACCTTATAATTATATGCCACCTAGCCCTGTCACTGCTAGATGCCTCTTTGTTCAGTCTAGTGCTTTTCTAGTCTAAAGGGAGTATCCCTAAAAGGTGTATGCTTCCATCTAACCAATCAATCTGTACAAAGTCCAAAATTAGCAGCACACAAAACACTCCCTAATGTCCATAAGTAGTCAAGAGTGAGGGTAAGCTTCAAATAATAATTTTAAGTGGTCGATATTAGGTTCTAGAGGTAACTATAACAACAAAGTAAATAGAAATTATGAAAAGAATGTGCACCTTGAGTGAATAGAAATTCAAATCAAGTGCACAATAAATACCATAATAGTGTAAACCAGCTAATCAGTGGCAACCCAGGATTCAGAGAATGAGGAAAAAGCACAACTGTATCAAATCACATTTACCCAAGAGATTGTCTACATCATAATGCGTTAAAGGTGATAGGCTGCCATGGATCCCCTTGCTTGTAATGGGGGTATTGGTTTAGGTATGGTGAGAAAAATAGTGAAGGGTTGTCCTCTGCAACAATAATGCCCAAAGAATAATTGTCTAACCATGCCTCTTCTCTTCGAATATGAATATATAGAACTCATTCGACCTTATACCAAGTTGACTTGCCTACTGGAAAAGAAGGAAAGAAATATCCACAATGCAAATAGACATGCATGCAAACTAAGTGTGAAGATTTTTTCCATTTAGGAGACCTTTTTCACTTTCCATTCAAATTTCCATCTTTCTTTCCAAATAAAACCTCCTGGCTGGATGCTAGCTGTTGTGGTTAACTTGTTATTCTGGGTGAGTTTCCTGCCTTCTTTAGCTAGCAAATGACCTTCTTTGTATTAGGTTGACCCATTTTCACAAGTATGAACACTATCCTTAACTTCCACTTGTTTGTGTTTATGCCTTTTGGCTTTAAAGTGGTCTTTTCTTGCCTTTAAGAATCCTTTTCTTACTTTTTGATATGTTTCCAATATCTTGCATTTACACTAATCAACCTTCAAATATAAGCGTATTCTTCTTGTAAATGATTAAAAGGAGATAAGTTTATTTACTTCATTTTCTAGTGAGCCGGGTAAAGATACCAAGAACATCCCTTTCCATGTCGATTCCTACTCTTTTCTAACTATATAGAACATAGATTTCTTAATAATATCTCAAGCTTCCAGTCATGAGGTCGAACCCTTTTAAAGAGCCTTATATACATCACACAACCACAATATCACAAGACATCATGTTAATAATATATTTTCTCTTGTAAGCTATTTTTTGGAATTCATAGGTTTAATGATCAAGATTATTCCAGCTAAAAACAGAAAATTGATGATAGCTCCTAACAAAACTTGGTTCCATTCTAGTTCCAATTCAAATCCAGTGTTGGGCCTTTCACGAAGCAACAAAGTATGTCTCATTGTAACAAAATATCCACTTTAGGAAAGACCTAACAGTACGTTAAACTAGTATTCATGTACTTAATACGCTCACTTCAAAAAATAAAACAAGTTCTATCTTTGCATCCCAAATCTCGGGCAATCATAAAATAAGTATGGATGCATTTGAATACTGAGCAGTAGCATACAATCAGTTATCTATCACCAAGTGAACTCACTCCTTTTCTCAAGTTTTTCTCCTTCAAAAACCACAGCTTACCAGATAAGGCCTCTAATTCATTTTTGACTCGAGATATATTAAGATGGGAAACTGATGGTTCTTTAGAAACAATATCTAACCTCCATTTAAACCTTTCAATTGTCACCCCCAACCTTATCTCCACATTTAGGTTAACATTCAATCAACAATATTTCAAGCAAAAAATCAATGTCCAATCTGTTTCCTTGCTGAGGGTAAAACCTTCTGCTTGTTAGTTCACTTCTGTTTGGTTGTCATATGTATGAAACTTGTTATTTTCCATCTCATACAAAAATCCCCAAGATTTCCTGTAGAGTGCATACATGAGACATTAGCTATATTTGCTTCCTTGAAACAAGAAATAATTACATTTTGACTCGAATCAGCTTTAGTGTCTACTATACACATAGGCCAATTCACTACACTTAGCATGTAAGTCACTTCCTCCCATATCTGCTGAGAAGTGTTGTAGGTGACCAATAGTTGGTCCACCGATTTAGCGGCTTGTAAGCAAAGAAGGAAACAAGTCGAGACCATACCACCAAGCCTTTTATAACTCTCTCTAGTCATAATATTATCTTGTATGGTGAACCAATTGAAGCACGAAATCTTTGTAGGAGCTTGCCATTTCAAAAGACGACGAAACCCCCATCTTGACCTGTACACATTGTGTTCAAAGGAAATAGATTCATATGCTAAGTTTGTGAGCACCTAACCAGTCGAAGTGTTCTAAGACCAATGAATTTTGTCTTTAGTGATCCCCAATATGATGCCAGCCTGATGAAGAGAATGGACATAGTCCTCCAACCAATTGAGGGTCTATATCCACAGCCGAAACCCAATAATCATGACCATATATAATATATTCCTTGAACTCTGAGCATGATTAAGGAAAAATAGTCCCTTTGAGTGAAATACTGGTAAGGTTGGATCGAAAAAATTGTACATGTTAGATCCACCAAAAAAGGGATCGACTCCAAGTCTCACCTAAAAACCATCGTCTATCATCCAAGCAAGCAGCATGTTCAAGTACAGAAAAGAATCGACCAACCCACTCCAAATATTATAATTTGCATTGCCTTTTTGGTTGAGATTTCTCAACCACTCCAGAACTATCAATTTTTTAAAAGTATTTACTTCTAATGACTTTGCCCCGCAACCCATGGTAAAAAAGCACCCTCCACAAACTTTTCATAGCCAATGCCTTTCTGGCCCGGAAAATTTTCTTAATACCCCAACTGCCAAACATCTTTGGCTTAGAAATATTTTTCCAAGCCACAAGATGAATACTCCTTTCAATAAGGTTGAGAATTGTGAACCTGACCAGAGGAACTTGAAAAGTACCTAATGAATAAGGTTGAGAATTTGATATGAGACTTTGGCTATTGATAACCAAAATACTGGGATGTTAGATAGAACAGAATTAATCAGTGTCATCCTACCACCCAATGTCAACCACTTGTTACACTAGGACCCAATGTCAACCACCTGTTACACCAAGAGGAGATCTTCTTTTCAACCTTATGTATAAGCCAAACCCAATCTACAAAGTGATAACAATTTGGTTTCAAGGAGTAACCAAGTTACTGAAAACCAACATCAAGTTCCTGCTATGTAAAGGGAAGATGGGAGGAAATCTAACTCAAAATCCATGCATCTGAGTTGTTCTAATAAAGGCCTGATTTAGGGAAATTGATCTCCATACCTGAGACTAAACAGAAAGTATCAAGAATATCTCTAAGGTGGTGCCACTCCACAACAGATCCAATCCCAAACAATAACACATCATCAACAAAAAGATGTGTTATCGAATGGGAAGAAGTAACTTCGATACCTTAATTCTTACCTTCATGTTTTTCCTTGTTAATCATACCGATCCAACCCTCAATGGCTAGAAGAAAAATAATGGTGATAATGGGAAACACTGCCTCAAACCTCTTGATCCTTTGAAGAACCTTGAAGGACTCCCACTAACTAATACATAAAATTTGATTGATGTAACACAACCTATGATCCATTGAGTAACTTCATGGCTTAAACCAACATTAATAAGGATTAGTCGCAAAAAGGACCAATCAGCCTTGCCATAGGGATTCATCAAGTCAATCTTAGAAACCATGGATTTGATGCACTTATCTTTTGAAAAATGAATTGTTTCTTGTGCAACCCGGACAACATAAAAAATATGGCGCTGATGAAGAAATCCAAATTGTTATTTAGAGATACCACGGGAGACGCCGAATTTCAATCTATTTGCAATCACCTTTGATATTACCTTATACAATAAATTCATGCATAATGAAGAAAGTCCTAAAAATTCACCGTCTTGGAAGTCTTTGAAATGAGAGCTAAGAAGGTAGCACTATCTGCCCCTGAAACCAATCCCATTGAATGAACATCTTCAACCAATCTCGCTAAATAAGTTCAACCAATCTCCTAGTTACGTTGCAATTGTACCCAGCGCACCTTTAGGTGTACCCCAAGGAGAGAGGGCCAATGTTTCGACCAAGAGGGGTTTTATTGAGCGATGGAGGTCATGGTTGGACCCTTTGGTACTCCTTTATGGGTACAATGGCTTAATGGCACTGCTGACTACCCTCTAAAGAGGTTTTTAACCTCAGGGTTGGGTTTTGGGGGCCCTTAAGGGTCGACCACTGGGTCTCATGGCTCCATATCCTACTTGCACACCTGGGTGGCATCTACTTAAACCATGAGACTCTAGTCTTTAGTCGCGGTCACTTCATACACCCTCCTAGTACCTCAGTCAGTGAGTCATTGCTCTCCCTGATCTTCTTTCCTCAGAGGAAGGCATCCTCCATGACAAGTCGTTTCCGTGCTTTGAGGAGGGTGTTGAGGGATTTTACAGTATTCTAGGGGTTAGATGGGGCATAACGCCCTCCCTCCAGCCCGCTTCGGCCTTTCTCTGACTTCCTCAATTGAAACCTACCACCACAGAAACTTAGCAACATAAGTATTTAGTTGTTTGAAGATGCTTATAAGGCTTGAGTAGACAATGCATGTAATTTACTAAGAGGTTTGGGAACTCAAATTTTGTGCTACTATATGGCTTCATTCAATGGTTCTACTTTGATCCAACATTTGGATTCATCACGCCCAAGTATGCCATAAAAAATACGGCTTATACGATTTCTTCTTTGTCTTTGAGGAAGACTCATCGGGTACAAAGATGGAGAAGTAGAGGATATTAAATAATGTTTAGATTTGGAGGTAGACTTACCTGCTTAAGTAGGATCAATATTTTGTGTGCACTAAGTTTTGTGCTTACCTTTGGAGGTTTGAGTTACAAGAGCTTCATTCTTAGATCCAGAAAGAACATCTAATTGCACAGTGTTATATTGTTCTTTGTTAAGATGCTCATAGAAAATATCAAACAAGAGCATTTTAAGGCTCTGATCCAAACGCATCCATAATAGAATAAAAGGTAGAGAAAATCCCATAAAAGGACCATTCAACTCTGACAAAATTAGAAAAATACATTCTTCATCTATTTTGATTTTTCTATAGCCTCTCAATTGTGATAGAAACAACTTGAATTTGGTAAGAAAATCTTCGATCCAAGAATGCTCATCAAGTACAAGGGATGGCAATTCAACATCCAATTTCAATGCTTGAAATTCATTGACTTTGTCAAACAATGAACTCAAGTTGTCCCATCTTTGTTTTGGTGATTTACATTCTAAATCATGCATCCCAATCCAACCCATGCATTCTTCAAGTTTGTTCCTATAAGCAAATCCCTCAATTTCCTTTGCAAATATTGGTTGTGCTTCGACCAAAATTTTCCATAGACCTTTTGATTGTAGAAGTTGCTTCATTTTGAGTTTCCAAGTATGACAATTATAGGGAGTTAGGATATCAACAACCCTAGTCTCAACCATTTTAACAAGAATCATTGAGAGCAAAAAACACACACTAAAATGTGTCTTGTAATCTCCAAATATTTGATAGTGAAAAAATGCAATCCCCATGCACAAAACAAGGGAGTTGAAGGACAATTTATGCTAAAACATCTTATCAAAAAATAAATGTAGAGAAATTCTACAATTTGTTTAAAACCATTGTGTTGTGTTTGAAAATTACAGAGCCTTGGTATTGAGAACCATCACTTACATTTTTTATTTTTTAATATATTTTGATTTTCCATTTTCTATTTATTAATTTATTTTTTAATAAATTTTTGTTTTCCATTGTCTCTGCCCTTGGGTGGGCATGCTGCTTACAGGTAGAAATGACCCAATGAAGGGCCTATCATTTACAACAAGAGGTTAGTAACACTAAAGAACTATAACGGATTTAAACTTGTGCTTTGATTTTTGGTTTTATTAATTTTATGTTTTGCTTCATTATTTTTATGTTTTATTATTTTCTAGGTATCTTTTTTTCTTCAGTATTTTTATGTTTTACTATTTTTTAGGTATATATATTACTTTTTTTAAGTAAAAATTAGTAATATTTCCCTCTCTTCCTCTAAAACATTTTAATAGAGGGAAGCTTAATAGTCATCTACATGAAAATAGTAACTCCATGGAACTGTAATATATTTTAAATTGTGACTTAAAATCTTCTTGTCGAGAACATGTTTTAAGTAGATGACCTCATAAGTCTTTTTTTTTAATGTTTCACGTATATAATGGATATTAAAAAACATAAAGTTCATATTTTGGTGGTTTGGATAAGAAATAAATGAAGTAAATTAATAAAACTAAAATATGGAGACAATATTGTTCACATAGAAAGCAATTTAGATTATCGTGTATGTAAACTGAAACATTATTAAGTGATAAATAAGGATAATGGACTTTGAAAGATAAGCTATACAAGAATGATAAAAGATGCAACATATTACTCCACCTGCACAAGAGGAGAACAATCACAATTACTTCCATGTCATACCTCAATCATGTAAAACAAACATAGAATCATCTAGACTTTGGATCTGCCATCCACTAAGAGGGATCAAATCCTTGGAGGTGCAAACATCTCCTCAAGTTTTGCACAAAATTTTATATGTATCTATGTTGGGATCTCCATGTTAGACTTTAGGCCTTACAGGAGGCACAACAACTTTAAACATATTTTGATCCCATCTCTAATCTAGAACAAGACTTCTAGTTCTAGAATTAGAGTTTTTTTTCATTTGACACCTCATTTGGAAGTGTTGCGAATGCATTGTAGGATATTTATGTTTAGGAATGGATTGGTCCATTCATAGAATAATGATGTTAGATTGTCAAAACCTGCCAAAGGTAATAATCACAATACTTATTGTTCATGTTTACAAATTGTGAAAACCTACTAGTAATGAGTGTCTTCAATTCGATAGAGGACTGAATAGTGTGTTTTCCTTGTTCCTTGAGTTTGCAAGATCAACACAGAATTGTTTATTAAATGTTATTTTATTTGATACATTAGATTCCATGTAAGTAGGTAGGGTCATGCATATTTGAGCTTTGATTTGTAGCCCAAAATGTGTCGTTGTATCCATCATGGTTTGAGAGGTTTCGAAGTTTCTTTATTGTCCCTTAAACATAAGGATAAGTCTTGTGAGGAGTGATGGTTAAGGACTCAGGAGGCCTTTTATGTTGTAGATTGGTTTTAGAGGTTTTCAATGTAATATAGTTGTGTGGGTTATGGGTGTGCCATCTAGTAGTAAGTAGCAAGGGGATTTAGTTTATTTGGAAACTAGGATTAAAAACTCTATGAGTGGGTGTGGATGAGGTAAAGTACTATTCCTTAGTGACTTTGGTCGCATATACGTCGCTATAGTGTAAAAAGGACTATAAAAAGTATTTTCAAACAAATAAAAAATTTGTTGATGTTGTGATTTTCATATGTTCTATTTAGTGACAAGAAATATCTTAATTTATGAGTGTTTTTCCTTGTTAGCACACAAAATGATATTGTCAAAATTTTATAGCTAATTTTTTTACGGCATAGATATGTGTCAAATACTATGACAACTTTAGCCAAAGACACTATAAGATGTATTTCTCAAAAAAAATTGTTGGTGTACTTCTGTTTTTTATATGTTGCATTCAGTGATGAGAATTATCCCCCTTTATGATCCTTTCATCATATTAGTGCACAAATTACATAATCAAAATTTTATGGTTAATTGGAAAAGACTGTTAATTTGTAGTCCATGGTTTCCCCTTCCTTAATATCTTCCTTCTTCTCTAATCTTCCTTTGCTCCTCATCTTTCCTTCTTCCTAAGTCCTGGGCCTTTCCCATTTGTTTGTCTTAGATCAAAGTCCATTCCACATATTTTTTTTTAACATGTATTATATTTACAAAAAAGTATCCATAAATTACAAAAAAAGGGAAGGGTGTGTATAATGGATATCTTAATCACTTTTTTAATGCAACTAGAACATAAATAACATTAGAATAAGCCAAGGGCAATAATGATCAAACATCCTTAATCAATAGTGTGGAGATTTCCCATGAAGTTGGCTAACACTTTTTGGCAAGCGGAGGGCATGAAAATGGTAGAAAACGATCTTGATTGAGCTTTTGTTAAGCCCTCAATTGAAATTTTGAAAGCTCGATCGAGGGCTTGGCAAAGCGCTTGATCGAGCTATTTTCATAAGATCAATTGAGGGTTAACAAAACTCTTGGAGTTTTCTTAACCCTCAATCTAGCTTTAAAAAGCTCGATCTAGCTTTCTAGAAAGATAGATCTATCTTTTTAAAAAGCTAGATAAAGCTTTTAAAAACTAGATCGAGCTTTTAAACTTGATCAAGCTCCTTAACTCAAAATAACTCAAGCGTTTGTTTCAAATTTTTATTTCACAAGAGCTTGATTGGGATTTCAATTTAACCATACTTAAACCCTCTATCGAGGTATTTAAAATACTGCCCAAAACCTCGATCGATGGTTTTCAACACCTCGGTCGAGCTATTAACTTGATCGAAGGCTTTAAAAAAATGCTTTTATCCCTCTTTTTTGCAATTTTTACTTCCCTTTTTACCCTTCCTAAACTTTGTCCCAGGATGCACCTTAGGTGGCAGACTTCATACGTATAGATTCATCAACGAATTGTCTCCATTGGCATATAATTTAAAGGATTATGATTTCATAAGATTTTTTTTTCCTTTTCAAACTTACACTTACGAAACCATGTCCGCAACTTCAAATCAACGCAAAGAAAAATCAATAACATGAAAAGTACACAACCAAAACATTTCAAAACATATATATTCCAGAGACCAACATGTGCTCTTCGAAAGGGTATATTTTGTTTTTCAATAGTTGTAACCGGTAAAAAAAGTGTTTACATGCACACGCATGTGTACAAAATGCGACTAAAAATTTCAACGATTACTTTCGAAAATTAATAAACATATATAATTTTCCAGTATAATTAAAAAAAATGTGAGCCCCAGTGCATTTAATGTAGATTATGCCATATATTTTTTTCAAAAATTATACATTTATCACTAAATTAATTTACGTGCACACAAACCACTTGTTAACTTTTCTTGAAATTTACAAGAACCAACCTATCATTAAATGCAATTTTGACATATTAAATAAAAAAATTATTAAAAAAAAATATAGGCGAAAAGACAACATAATTCCCTACATTTTGTTTCTGTGTTGCATATTGAAATTCACAAGGCATATATGAGTTTTGAGGGCTTAGATTTTATAAATGTGTGAAAAAACAAATTTTCACCGTCACTTTTGGCCAAAAAAAGTGTTACCCATCCTCATGGATTTACCGTGTGCCATTGGTTAGGAGTTGATAATGTAACTCATCAAAACACATAATACAAAAAGGAGGCAATGAACTAACCTCATGCTCAAAACAAAAGATATGTCAACAAGGAAACTAATTTTAGTTATTTAGTCACCAACCCTTTCCATACTTCTTCACGTACAACTAGTAATTCTCTTTATAGTGACACCATTTCCACCAATCCACAACAATTTTTTGATGCTGTTGGTATAGCAAAATTGGATGTTGCTATGACAAAGGAGTATTTTTCCTTGTTGAAGAATAACACCTATAATCTAGTTCCTCTTCCTTAGGAACAAAAGATTGATCATTGTCAATGGATTTATAAAACCAAATATGCAGTAAATGGTTATGTTGACAAGCACAAGGCACGTCATGTAGGGAAGAGATTTTTACAAGTTAAAGGAATTGATTATTTTGAGACCTTTCCCATATTTCCAAGAGTGTTTTTCTACATGGAGTTTTTTACGAGGAAATTTACATGGGGAAATATTTTGGTTTTATGTAGGATCCTTCACATGTTTGGAATCTCTAACATTAATTATGTGGTATCAAACAATCTCCTCGAGCTTGGTTGAGAAGATGTATAATTTTCTTATTGTTTTAGGTTTCAATCGTTGTCATTCCGATCCTATAGTGTACTCTAAGAGGTAGGGTGTTGTTCTCTTGATTTTGGTTATGTATATGGATATTTAATTATCATTGGTAGTTATTCATCCCCAATTTAGAGAGTTCACCGAGAACTAATGGAGCAGTTTGATATGACAGACCTTGGTCCTTCGCATTATAGTTTGATCAACTTACATGTCCTTCAATCTTCACAAGGGATTTCCATTTTTTGGTAAAAGTATGCCCTTAATTTACTTCATTTCTTTGGCATGGTTGATCGTAAGCCTCCACCCACTCCATTTTAGTTAAGGCATTCAGCTTCTTGTGAGTTGTACTTCACTAGTGATAATTCTTTGTTATATAGGAAATTGGTTGGGAGTCTATTGTATTTGACCTATACATGACCTGCCATCTTGTTTGCAAGCGTGTCTCTTAGTTCTCTCAATTTAATCATTAGAAGAGAGGGTTCCGCAATGTAATATCATCACCCCAACTTTTCCCCTTGGAAGAGAGGGTTTTACTCCATTCTAATCCAATCTAGAGGAAGAAACTCATATTTAACCATCCAGGTTTTAATCCATAGTGGAGCTTCTTTTAATAGTTTTCCCCTAGGTCCTCTATTGAGTTTGTATTTGGATTTCAATGATGATTGGTTGTTTTCGACTACAAGTTCCAAAATGTAGCCATTCAGAGTGCATTCAACCTAGAAATCAATGACTCTGGTCAAGGGTGAATCTAGTTGATTTAATCTGATCAAATCCCTTTGAGTCCACTCAATAGTCTTTCTCTATCTGTTGTGGTACTCAGGTGCTTCTGTAAATCAGTTTAACCACTCTGCTAAGGTTACTGGAAGTTCAACCCACAAAATTTCGTACCGATCTAGTGGTGGACCTCCATAAAAAAGATACTGTTGAACTAGGATACTTCCCACCCTCGTAGTTCTTCTGCTTGGGTTGCACAATTGTCGAGCTTCTTATCCCACCATGACTACATTTGACTCATCATCACATAGGTATCCATGCATTTAACACAGTCCCATTAAAAACTAGGTCCTATCAACAAAACTATTTGTTGGTGCAAAATTGAGAATGAAGTTCTTGTGCATGGACCAACAAAAGGGTGTCGTTGTAGTCTAGAGTGCTGGCATTTTCAATCCCCTTAAGGGGGAGGCCTCTCCCGAAGCATAAACAAGACAGGAATAAGATAGGGATTTGTTAGATGTATGGGTACAATTTGGGGGTTTTGTAACTCATATCAAATTAACATCCATCACAACATCATTCATCCACGTATATCACAACATTACTTATTCAAATACATTATTCATTCAAGCATATCATGATAGTAAACATAAATAAGCATAAACATAACACAAAAAAATTGAGGGGCACACCAATATTTTCCATTATAGAAAATACTTCATTACAATAGATTACATCACGACTCTAAGGCCTTACATTCACCGCGGGATTACATGTCGCAACATATGAAACAAAATGAACAAAACCCAAAACTTAGATACATGTCTTTTGTTGCGGAGATGGTTGTCTCTGTATTTGGCTAGCTCTGATCTTGCTCTGATCACTCATATATTCTTTTTCGTCTGATACCCTCTTTCTGCTTACCATCCAATTGTTTTTATACTTGTAGAGAGGGTCCAAAGCTTGTTGTAGTCGTTACCTCTTTTTTGCAACTCCCATTTTCTCTTCGCACTTCCTTTTTTGGTCTTCTCTTCTTTCACCTTTTTCATACTTATTCAAAAATGAAGGAGCCAACAAAACCTATTTATACATTGCCTCATTTTCTATAGTTGCAATTGGGGCGAAGGAAATTGTCCTTGGGGTCTCATCTTGAATCCTCCTTCCTTCATACATTTTTATGTTGTTTACTCATTTTTAGGAAGGAGGTTTTTTTTCCTATGGGTT
>LPNX011023718.1:282877-320900 GCA_001517045.1 Pseudotsuga menziesii
TGAGCTTACATAGGTCATCTTTATCTACTTAGTTGGTACTAAGTTATCCATTGTGCCTCTTCATGTTGCTATAAATAACGTGTTTTCTCTTGTATTTGTCTAATAGGTCTAATAAATCTTGTATGATTAATTATCACCACAATTGATAATTAATCTAAAAGAATATAGTAGCAAGTCTACTTCTATTTTAAGTTCTCCTAAACAGAGTAAGCTAAAGTTTAGACGATTTGCACCTAGTTTTCGACGACTTTTCCATTCAAAAATTGACAAAAAATGTTGAAATGGCAGTTTTCAATTGTAGAAATTGGATATTCCAAGTAATCGAGGGTGATGAATCCATTCCTGCTATCAAAATTGCAATTTCAACAACAAATCATCTTTCTGAAAAAGTGCAAATTGTCTAAACATTAGCTCTCCCTCAACCATTATGTATGTTTTAATATGCTCATATTATAAATATTTTCATTAAAACAACCCGTAGTATGTCATGTTTTTCTTTAATGAACAAGATTAAACTTAAAAAGAACCCTATAATTCATGGTCTTTGCCTTTCCAAAGATGTTTGCATATATTATAATTCGACAAGAGCAATTTATAGGTGGACTCCAAACATTCACAACTTTGTTCGTAGTACTTAATTGGATCCCCTAATCCACCATATGACATCATTTCACACAATGGTATAATTTTTTATTAGCTCAAGCCATGTGTTATTTAATTGATTAAATCAAGTTTTGCTTGGAAGATAAGTATGTTGGATTGCTATAGTTCTTAGGTTGAGCTTGGTCCACTAGAAGTTTTCTTATACTTGATTAGAGTTAATTCTTAATAGATCATGTACTCTTGGATCTTGTTTAAAAGTCTTTCAAGCGACCATAAGCAGTAATTATGTTAACAATTGCTCAAATCCATTAAATTTAAATAAATATAAATATTAAAAAATAAAAATAGTAAACATGAATAAAAAACAAACAGCAAACAACAACAAAAAACAGACATCAAACAAAAAACAAAAAGTAGACCATGAGAAAAGAAAAAAACATACAGCACAAAAAAGAAAACAATGCAAAGAGCAAAGGAAAAAAAGCAAACAACAAAGCAAAACAAAGCAAAAAACGAAAAAAACTAGTCATAAAAAAAAATTGAATTAAGCCATATTTTTTTTACCATGTCTTTATTTCTTTGCCATTCCAAAATGTGGCTTGAATATATATATATATATGGTGGAGTTGGCTAGGGTTTGAAGCTACGACTAGGGTTTGCAGGCATGGCCTACAAACTTAGCTCCTCTGATAGTCGACAGTTGAGCCTGTGTGGGGGTTGCTGCTAACTGGAGTACGGATGGTGTTATTTGTTGACTGCGACGGGATCATTTTCTTAGGAGGCAAGTTACATTCCCCTTTTTTTATTATCTGAAGGTAAAACCTGTAACTATTTTCTTTTACCTAGGTGTTTTTATTGCTCTACCCGCCCGCACTATGGCTGAGGAGGATTAGGTGGATTACTCCTTTGAACAACTGGAGGAGGGGATTTTTTGGCATTCGAAAAGTGGCTATGTTTCAGAAGGTGTGGCTCCCATTCAGCAGCCGTGGACGAAGGGTTTACTTGCTGCAAAACCTTTTCCGACAGATGGTGATGGGTTTTCCTCGTCGAATTTGTTGTTTTCTTCTCCAAGGTCGTTTCAGCTGCCGGAAGACTCTTTTTTTCTCGAGTGGTGGGTTATTAGCAGGCCAGAAGGAGCGAATCTCCTTGGGTACAGGAGGGAGGTTGGGCTCGATACACGATGAAGACAGGGTTGGAGTTGAATGGAGATGGGAATTGGAGGGAGGGTGTCGGTTCTCGCATGCCATTTGTGGATTCATTCAATAAGCATGAACACATAGGGTTAGTGGGAAGCATTATCGGTGCGTAAGAGCAAAGGGGATGCTCTAGCCCATTGGAGAAGGGTTTCATTTATTCAGGAACCAGCGACGAGGAGGTTAGAAGACCAAGAAACAAGGCAGTTCGAAAGCAGAAGAAAAACTAGATCAAATTGAATCCGGTCATCAACTATTTTGTTGGGGAGGACATTGGCTGGGAGATGATGGAACGGACGACCAAACTCATGCTGGTGGGTCGTTTCATGGGTAAGTTGGTCTATGTTCGGTCTGTGGTGAAATGGGCTGAGGATTGATGGATGGTGGGGATGGAGGAGGTTCTTGAGGTGGAAGGACTTGCACGAGGATGGTTCGCTTTCAATTTTCAAAACAAGGATCATTTAATCTTGTTGTTGAACCTAAATAGGTCCTTTGAACATGCACCGATTCTGTTGAAGTGATGGCAACCTCTTTTCAACGCGAGCAGAGAAAGGGTGGACCTTGTGTCGATCTGGGTCAAACTCACGGGGCTCCTGCTCCCTTTTTGGTATGCGGAGCATTTCGCTCACACTGGGAACCTGCTAGGTACTTTGCTCGAAGCTGATACTTCATTCAAGGTTAAGAAATTGAAAAGGACAGCTTGAATTCTTGTTAATATCAACATCGAGAATGGGATTCCTTGTGCAGTGAGGATGGATTGGAGGTAGTACTCTTATCATCAGTTTTTGGACTATGAAAATGTCTCGTTTAGATGCAAACACTATCATGCATATGGTCACCCTACGATGGAGTGCTCCCTGGCTATCCGTACTTTGAATGGGCATCGAAAGAATAGTGGGAGCTCATTATTTGGGGGAGAGGGGGTGTGTAGTGACCCATCATCACCACCGTCTTCTCCTAGGGGACAGGCGACTGAGACTGTCGAGGTTAGCGAGGAGGAAGACAAACCTCTTGTGGGGTTACCGGTGGCAGAGGTGGTCAGACAAGTGGGTGAACCTTTCTTGTTCGTGGTTCCTCTTCTTGGTACCTCCTATTTTTCCCTCTCTCCGTCCATTAATTTATTTGCAAATAATTTGAATGTTTCGGGTCTACATTGGGTGGGTGGGATTAAAAATTTGACTCTGTCTTCAAATCCTCTAGAGCTCCTGTCACCCATCTCTGTTGCATGTATTAAGGAACCCCCTTCTGTGTCAGTGCTGGAACCATTTTTGCTCGAACAATTTCCTCCTTGTTTCCCCCCCGAATCAATTGATTCAAGATATTTCCTTCGTTTTTGTACTAAAGGTCCTTTTGGGGGGCTGGGGAAAGCCACTGTTAGGACTCCTAGGGGAAGGGGCCGAATCTCCCATTTTGAAAAGGCACAAACCCGAGCAAGAAAGGGTTTACTGGAAGGAAAACAAATTTCAATTGAAAGGGCACTTAGAGTGGTGCATGCCCAGAAGAAGGGTAGGAGATGAATATTATGTCCTTTAATTGCCGGGGTCTTGCTGGTCCCCAGAAAAGATCAGCACTTCGAAGGGTGGTTGATTCAGATCGCCCTGATATTTTGTTGCTTCAAGAAACTTTAGGGGCAGGAGAGGAGATAAAATTTAGGCTAGAAAGTTGGTTTGGTGGATGACATTTTGAGACTTTGGATGTTAGAGGTCATTTGGGAGGCTTAGCAATTGGTTGGAATGCTAGGAATATTAAGGTTTTGAATGTTTGGGGTATGGAATTGGTTTTGGGTTTGACCTTTAAAGCCATGGAACTTGGGGATATATACAATGTAGTTAACATTTATGGCCCTTACCTAAATAGGATCTCCTTCTGGGATAATCTATTTAACAACTCTCTCTTGGGGGATTTCAACTTCTCCTTGGGGGATTTGTTGACTAAATATTTTACCCGGAATTGGGTTGAGAGGAACTGGTTGGATATTGAGCCCTGTAAGCTCACACCCACTTGGAAAAATAACAGATGTGGGGAAGGGAGAGTGGCAAAGATACTAGATCATTTTCTGGTTATAGAAACGATTGTGGACAGACATCACTTTATCAGACAATGGGTGGGGAAAGGTGCACTCTCGGACCACTACCCTATCTTTCTGGAATTCAAGAATAGTCATGTTAAACCACCAATTCCTTTGAAATTCAAAAAGATTTGGCTTAAAGATGAAGGTTTCCGGGCCTTGATTTCCAATAGATGGATTCCCTTCGATCCTGGGAATCGGAGCACTGCAACTTTTCAGTTTGCAGTGAATATCAGGAATTTGAAGGATGCTATCAAATCTCGGGTGGTGGACAAAAGAAAGAGGGAGGATAGTGAGCTGCAACAGATTGAAACTAAGCTCTTTGGGATCTATAACATGGATGGAGGTGGGATGATGAATCAGACAAAAAAGGACGAGTTGATCCGATTGGAAGGGAGAAGGATCACATTGTCGCTGGAAAAGGAAGAAATGTGGAGATTAAAGAGCCGAGCGATTTGGCTGGAATGTGGGGATGACAACACTAAATTCTTTCATGCATATGCTAGAGGGAGGAAGGCATCCAATACTGTGTGGAGCCTTGTAGATGAACATGGTTCAACACATGACACTTTTGAAGGCATGGACTCCATTGGGGTCGAACATTTCAAGAAGCTTTACAAGGCACCTGTTCAGGCATCCCTTGCTGAAGTTATCTGTATTGCTCAAGTGTTCCCTAGGTTTGTGGAAGAGGAAGATAATTTGGCTTTGATGGAGGAAATGTCTGAAGGTGAACTCAAGGCAGTACTGCAAAGTTTTCAGAAGGACAAAATCCTTGGGCCTAACAGATCGATGATCAAATTCTTTCTGGAACTCTTTGAAACTCTGGGTGATGATATACTTAAGGTATTAGAGGATACAAGAATCACTAGGAGGATTCCGGCCAGTTTCAATTCTACTTTTATTGCGTTGATTCCAAAGGTGGAAAATCCTGTCTCTTTGAATGACTTTAGACCCATCTCTCTTTGCAATTGTATCTGCAAGGTGGTCACAAAGGTGATTGCTCAATGACTGAAGGGTATTTTTTTCGACCATATTACTGAAGAACAATTTGGTTTTTAGGAGGGGAGATAGATTCATGAGGCCATTAGGGCTGCTCAGGAAGGCCTGCACAATATGAAAACTAAAATCATAAAGGTGTTGTTTTGAAAGTTGACCTTGCCAAGGCCTATGATAAGGTAAGCTGGATGTATATTCCTTTACTACTAACCCGTTTAGGGTTTGATATTGCCTTCATCAGATGGGTAATGAGCTGCATTACTACTGTGTCATTCTTGGTTCTGATCAATGGTGCAACATCTCCTTTCTTTCATGCGGAGAGAGGGCTGAGACAGGCTTGCCCTCTATCTCCCCTTCTATTCCTATTGGTGGCAGAAGGTCTTAGTAGATCCATCAAGGAGGCTAAAAGAATGGGAAAATTTAGAGGTATTCAGATTTCTCAGGATCTGCAGCTGTCACATTTGTTGTTCGTGGATGATGTGCTCATATTTTATTCTGGTTCAGTCAAAGAAATAAATACCCTTTCTGATATTCTGAAGTTGTTTTCTAAATCTACTGGCATGGAAATAAACGTTGGCAAATCTACTATGTCCACCCATCTATTAAGTGATGTGGAGCGACAGGGGCACTTGACTTTATTTCCTTTTAATGTTGGAAATCTAGAGAGAGGGTTGAAATATCCCAGTTTCTATCTGAAACCTAATGACTACGGAAAAAATGATTGGGTTTGGTTGTTGGAAAAGATGGAAAAGCGGTTGAAGCAGTGGAGCCATAAATGGTTATCTAGAGCTAGCAGGTTGGTGTTGGTAAAAGTTGTACAAGAGGCCATCCCTGTTTATTGGATGTCCTTGGCCTGGATCCCAAAAGGAATTTTGGAAGAGGTGCGTAGAACATGTTTCCATTTCCTCTGGTGTGGTAAGTAGGAAGCCCAGGTTACTCCTCGAGTTAGGTGGGAGAGGATAGAAATCCTGAAAGGATTGGGCAGATGGGGTCTTAAAAACATTTTTCTATTTGCAAAATCTCTGGCAGCAAAAGGGGGATGGAGAATCTTGAAGACTGAGAGTTTATGGAATCAGGTTATGATTTAGAAATATATTGGATCAGGATCGGTGGAGGATTGGATTCAGGACCATGTCAAATTGCATACTAGGGGATCGATTTTTTGGAGAGAAGTGGTAAAATCTTTGGATGTCATTGATGCTAATCTAGCCTGGCATAAAGGGAATGGAAGGAATATCATATTTGGGGAGGATCGATGGGTCGGGTGTATACAACAACACAAACTTCGGGTTGAAATGGTGATGGAATTGAGGCATAGAGGAATTTTTTTCCTTAATCATCTTGTGCCACCTCTGTAGGAGAATTTGTGGGAACAATCCTAGATTCGGGTAATGGATATGGGGCTTCCTGATTGGGAAATGAGGGAGTTGGAAATGTATATTGGGGCTTTGAACCAAGATTAGATCAAGCTTTGTGACAGGGATGATGTCCTCATTTGGGATGTGGATCCTAGTGGGAAATACACTCCAAAGGAGGGATATATTAAACTCGGTGCTGAAGGAGTGGATAGGGTTGAGTTTTGGTGGTGGAAGTCCCTCTGGAAGATCAATTGTCCACCTAAAACTAGGCTCTTCATGTGCTTCCTACTAGAGAACAAGGCACCTTGTTGGGACAACCTACAAAAAGGTGCTTTCAGGGACCAGGTTGGTATATTCTGTGCAAATGCAGAAGAATCGAAATTACACCTTTTTCTGCAGTGCCCTTACGTCAAAGAAGTGTGGAAGGAATTCTCTAAGATTTTTGGCACTGTTTGCAGGTGGGAGGGGTTGACCATTTTGGGAGCATGGGAAAACTGGAGAAGAACTAATTCACTGGATGTTATGCTAGCTCTTCCTTTGCTGGTTATCTGGGGAGTGTGTCTAGCTCGTAATAACTCGATATTTGCAGATAAGGGTCGTACTCCAGAGATCCTTGCAAATGTTGTTGGAGGTATACTTACTGTTTTCCCTCAGCATATTAGAGTAAAAAATCAGAGGGAAGTTTTAGAGGTGGAAATTGATAAGACGGTGTTTTGGGGGTTCTTTGACAGAGCAGCTCAAGAGAATAGGTGTGGGGGTGGTGCTATCCTCTTCCTAATGGAGGGTCATTTCTTCGAATTAACAATGGGGTTAAGAGAAGGCAGTAACAACTATGCTAAGATGCTCGGTCTGAAACTTCTTCTCATCTTTGTAGTCGAGAAAGGGTGCATAACTCTCAATGTATCTGGTGACTCGATGAAGGTGATTAACTGGATCAAGGGGACTCAAATGTGGGGAAATATGAGAATTTCCAACATATTATCTTCTATTACAGATATTTTAGATTCTTATGATGCTTTTTCTTGCAAACATGTCTACAGGGAGAATAACAGGGAGGCGAACAAGGCCTTGAAGGAGGGTTTATTATTGACGTTGGTTCAATGGAAGATCAATGAACAGGTTGATGGTGTGGCACATGAGTATTATCATAGACCCTTCATTGAAGGGGTCGCTTAGATTTGACTCTTTATATCCTGGTCTATTGTTTATTACGTCAGTGGTGGCATTATATTTTACCATTTGGCTTTTTGGACCTTCGATGGGTCTATGGTACTGTTGGAATTATATTATCAATTTATTAGCTTTATCTATTTGCTGAAAACTGTGGGGATGTACCTCAGTATTGTGGATGGAATTTTTCTCTATCTCTACAGATGTATTGTGGACATATGTTTTGACAGGGACTGAAGACTCATCTCTTTTTTGTTTTTTTGGACCTTTTTGGTTAACTCTGAATACACAAGCTGTGTATCTACGAAATGTAATTTTGTTCTCAAAATATGAAATGAAATTATGTTTTTTTCCCAGGGAAAAAAAATAAGGGCATTGAAGGATACTTTATGCTGAAACAACTTATCAAAAAATAATTTTAGAAAAAAATACTCAGATGTTTAGATATGAATGAAAATCTACAGATCTAAAGAGAGATTATCTTGGTCGATGTGATCTAATATAGTGCTAATCTAAGAAATCAATCCACACGGTAACATGAAACAACAATCTAGATTCGTAGAGCCATGAACATACATAAGCTACAACCTCCCTAATAACATGCCAACAATTTAAAAACCTCATAGACAATTGAACCTTGCCAATATCTCTCATAATTAAATAAATAAATAATGACAAGGGGCTTGTAGAGGTTAGCTTTGTTACTGTGTAGATGATAAAATAATATCACAAATCATGAACTCTTCGACAACACCAAAACCTTCTATAAGACATAAAGCACAATTTATTAGATATGATGTACAAATACAAGAGAAAGCTCTATGCTTATAACAACATGATGAGATCCAACACAAAACTATTACAAGTGGGTAGATAAAGATGATCTACATAAGCTTATAGGGTCCAAGAGTTGGTTTACAACTATGACAATTACACAATTGGATAACTATTTGGGAAAGGACATCAATAACTCCTAAGAGTCATTCAATTTTGTGACAAACTTATCTCCCATTGTTGAAATCTGACAATATAGGAAGTTAAAGCTCCCATCCATCAAAAACTCTCATTCAATTTCAACTGTTTGGGTTGATATAAAATTGGACAAAACCTTTAAAAACATTATTCCACCATAAATTCCACCATAAATAAAACTTGGATGATCATGGTAAAAATAAATTCACAAGTAAAATTTTGTTAAATTCTAAATTCATATTAATTTTCTTAAATCATAAACTACTTAATGGTGTTATTAACAATATTTATCCTTGTCCCAATGCAACTCCACTTACATTGATATATATTTAAAGCCATATGAATTAATTACATAATTTCTAACTAAAAAAACAATCATAAATATTATTTGGTAACATTGTCGTTTCCATGGCGGCATGGCCTTTCCTAAATAATTTCCCTCCCTTTTAGGGCCTTCAACCCTAAAAAAACACTTTTTTTAGTGTCCTTAGTACTCTTGTATCAATAATCTAAATTTAGACACATTCGAACTGGATGGGATGCATTGGAAATGGACTTTTGCCGTGCATGCTTTTTCGATAAAGAAAAGCAAAGCAAAAAAAAACAAACTCTTTTCGGTAAAGAAAATAAAAGCAAAAGAACAACTATTTTCAAATAAAAAAGAACAACGTTTTTACGGGAAAGAAAACAAAAGCAAAAGAAAAAAGTAGGTTATGGAAATCGCCCAGGCCCCAAGGCAATCAAGACTTTATAAGTTCTCTCTTGTAATGGATTGAGCTTGTAAGTCTGTGATGCAGAGTTTTTTTTTTCATTCATTTATTTCTTCATCTGAGGACTTGAATTCATCGAGTGCATTTGAATTCTCCGTTCCCTATCAATTGAGCTTGTTCCGGCTTAGATGGAGAAGTTTGCTCAGATGTAGAAGTTTCTCTTTTTGCTTGGATGTCTGTGATGCAGTGTTTTTTTCTTATTTGCTTCTTTCTTCATCTGAAGATTTGAATTGCAGTTCCTGTTTTCTATTAATTCTTTTAATAAGATTCCACAACATCAATTGATAGGTTTCTGTTGGTTTTCTGCTTCCTTTAACATTTATTTTTCAGTACCTTGTAATTTACCCATAAGAGATTTAGGAGAATATTGGAACGTGTGTTTACTGAATAAAGGTTGATTCACTAATTTTCTGGTTTCATTTTACAAATTAATGATCTCTGTAACCTTTAATTTCTAGGATGCATCCGAATTGGAAATGATTTTTTTTGGATATACTTTTCCAGTAAAGAAAAGCAAAAAACAATGCTTTTCCTGTAAAGAAAACAAAGCAAAAGCAAAGAGTAAGCAACAACAATCTGAGAGAATTTATAAGTTCTCTTTGGTATTGATTGAGCTTGTGCCTACTTGGATGTATGTCTGTGATGCAGAGATTTATTCGTTCACTTTGAGCTTGTGCCTACTTGGATGTTTGTGATGCAGAGATTTATTCATTCACCTCTTTCTTCATATGACGACCTGAAGTCATCAAGTGCAGTCTCTGTTCTTTATTAATTTCTTTACTAGGAGAATATTGGAATGCATGTTTTAATGACAGATTTATTCATTCACTTCTTTTTTCATATGATGACTTGAAGTCATCAAGTGCAGTCTCTGTTCTTTATTAATTTCCCTACGAGGAGAATATTGGAATGCATGTTTGCTCATTAAAGGTTGTTTTACTAATTTTCTAGCTTCATTTTAAAAATCTCTCTTATCTCTGTAATCTTTAATTTCCACAATGCATCGGAAATGGTTTTTGTCAAGCATGCCTTTTCGGTAAAGAAAAGAAAAGAAAAAAGAATAAAAAAGTGAAATGGTTTTTGTCAAGCATGCCTTTTCGGTAAAGAAAAGAAAAGAAAAAAGAATAAAAAAGTAAAATCAAAGATTAAGCAATGGTAATCGTCCAAAGGAAATTGAGAGTATTTATAAGTTCTGTCTGGTATTGATTAAGCTTGTGCCTGCTTGGATGTCTGTGATGCAGAGCTGTATTCATTTAATCGTTTCTTCATCGGGTGACTTGAAGTCTCTGTTCTCTATGAATTGAGATTGGATGTAAAAGTTTGTGGATGTTTGGTATTAATTGAGTTTGGATATATAGAAGTTCCCTTTTTTTGTTGGATGTATGCGATGAAGTGTTTTTTTTATTAGCTTCTTTTTTTCATCTGAAAAGACTTGAACTCATCAAGTGTGGTTTCCACAACTTCAATGGAGAGGTTTCCATTTCTTTTTTGCTTCTTTATATTTATTTTTATGTAGATTTTAATTTACTAATAAAAGATTTAGCAGAATATTGGAATGTATATTTACTCAATAGAAGTTGTTTCATTACTTTTTTGGTTTATTCTTGATATCTGTAACCTTTAATTTCCAGGATGCATATGATCAGAAATAATCCAATGCTTACTTTAAGAGCTATAATTTGTTAATGAAAATTAAATGAGTTTCTCATCAACAGATTACAATATGGAAGGATTTTATCTCACCATTGGCTGATGAATTTTTAGTTGTTAATGCTCTTTCTCGGGATGGACGGTCCTGGGAACAATTTTAGTTGTTAATGCTCTTTCTTCTTGGCAGAAGAGGCAGCAGGTTCAAATTTTGCATTTGCAGTAGGCTTGAAGCTGTGAACCCTATTCTTGATCTCTATCTTTCCGCGCCTGATTTCTTGATCCAAGAATAAAACCGGAAGGTCCAATAGATATCCTCACAAAAGCTAAAGAGTATATGAATAGTGGAACAAAACCACATATACAGCAATAGAACGGCTTATATATCATATACAACAATAGAACGGCTTATATAGCATATACAATGGTGGATTTTATGTGAACACTGGAATAGAATGGCATATACAACAATGACGCCTGGTCGCGTCTCAAATTCTTCAAATATATGATTATTATATTTGTGGACGTTTTCATTCCATGTTGTATTTTTATTTTTTTTGTGTTATGCATGATAGAGCTTAAATTTAGTTCTGATAGCGGTTAGTGGAGGGTTTTATTTCCCAATTTTATGGTATGCAAATATTTGAAAAAACAATTTTCAAATTCAATTATTTAATGCCATCAAACTGTGTTTTTCTTCTTATACAAAATTCTAATAAACGTAGAATTACATTTCAGCCCTAAACTTTCCTAATTGAAAAAGATAAAAAAATTAGCATGATATATATGTATGTACCTGAGCAGTAGTTTTTCCATGCTTTTAAGCAATCTTTTTAATAACGGGGTTATCCATAATACCATTTGAACCCTGTGCTTTCGGGAGCCTCCAAGAGGAGACCATGCCCTCACGTGAATGTTCTCCTTGCTGCAATAATCTCTCAACTTTTTATGTTGCCATAGTGGATGCATATCCATATGTTAAAGCAGCATTGCCATGAAACCCCAATTTGTAAAGCAAACAAAATCAAATATCACATACCAAAACACATTGCAAGCTGTGTGATCAAAACAGGAGAAACTTACCTGATTGACAGCAGGAGGAATCTTGGCATGGCTTAACATATCTCCAATATTCTTACAAGAAAAGATACTCAAACCAATGGCTTTCGTGAGCCCCAGATTAACACATTGTTCCATTCCTTGCCATGTAGACTCAAGAATCAACTATCCTTCACTAAATGCTCTGCAATGTTAAGAAGGTCATCATGGAAGACTGCTTTTGCAAACATTTAGTGGTGTTTCTATGATATTTAATTGTCATGCAAATGAAAAAAACTAGAATAAGAGTAATTGGGTTAGATGAGGGGCTTTGGGAGAGCCAAAATGCTCTGCAATGTTAAGAAGGGAATCATGGAAACCCACTTCATTTGTGAAGTGGAGTGATTAAGAAATTGAATTACATGGAGTGTCGCTGACAAGTGGACCTTTTGTACCCAGTGGCTTATTTCTTTGCATAACATTCTTTTATCCACGTATAAGAATTGATTAATTAATTCTTTGGTGAGACTATTCTAAAGTGGGAGTTGTCACAACCAATGACTTCAAAATACTCACGGGGCATGGTGCATGAAACAAATGTGACACCTGTTAGCATGCATGCAATCCCGCTTTCCAGAACTATAGATGCATTCAAGGTTTATTCCCGGATTAGTTTAGTGATTAGAAGGATCTAATATGCTCACAGCTATTCATGCCCCCTATCTCTAGAAACAGTACATAAAATCCTGTGTTAGGATGTCATTTTTTCATATCTACACTTTTCTGTGAGTGCCACCCAATGTCCTTGTGTGTTCCTCCTCCAGAATCCCATTACCCAACACCCCTTGTTCCCCTAACCTTGTTTATCCTTCTTCCCAACTCTATTATCCTTCATAAAGGTCGATTTTGCAAATCCCATTGTCTGCAAATTCTTCATTTGTTACAGGATTTTCAAGAATTACATGGTATCTCTCATGGCTACTCATCAAGTGAATTCTGGTATGACATCTAGTGAGTCCCAAATTCGAACTGCAACGGTTTTGTTACTTCAGGGGAGTGATGGGAACTGTCAATTATAGTTGGGTTTAACTGACTGGTTAGCATTGTAATGAAATTTTGTACTTGAATTTACATCGTGTGGGAGCACCAATAGAGAGCTTCTACTCCACTTCAGTTTTACTACAATGTTTACTGATTGCTTTAGCTGGTAGAGGGATATAATTCTCCGAGGATAGCATTTGTCACTCAGTCATAGTTGATGATCTATATACACCAACTTTGACGAGCACCAGTATATCCAGTTGTTCACGAGGCTCCGATAGACCTGTCACCTTTGTATAGCCAAAGGAAACCTAGGGGAGCACACCTTAGCATTGGTTAGATATTACTTGTCATCTTTGTTAAGAAGCCATATCCAAGGAGGCTAATAATTATGGTAAACCAAGATATGTAGGTTGCCAAAGATGCATCCTTATCCTTATATAGCCATATCCTTATATAGTTGCAACGTAATCAATCTCACTAACAAGTATGTTATGCAGATGGACGACAGGGTTACTGTTACCCAAGACATTGGCCTGGCAATGGTTTTTGGCACAGGTTGTATGTATTTCTGTTCCTGTCTCTGAAGGCTTATGCATTGTATCGTCATTCGGACCTGCCTTCGCTAACGCACCTGGTGCCCTCACTGCCACACTGTAGCCGAAACGGTTTCTCTTCCTTTTGGTGGTTTTCGCCTGGATTCTCCACCATTACTGTCTTTCGGTTACGTTTGGTACTCATTCTGTCGGGTCTTTCAGTGGGCTTGCCGGGTCTTACGGAGTCCTGTTGGGTCGTTTGGTGGTTTGTGCCATGTTGTCGAAGACCCATGACTGTTGGACTTCGGTGACGGGACCTTCGCCTCACTACAGCTTGTGGTCAACTCCTGCCTAAACTTTGTCGGATTCATGATGACACAGGTGCATACTTTCTTTCAAAACTCTGCTTTTGCATCATTCCTGGTTGTGGGTTTGGTTGTCTTATCCCCATAGTTTTTTGTTAGTCTCACCGGGGTTCCTAGGTCGATGGAGTGCCCCCCTCTAAGCAGAGGGCTAGTACCAACCATCTTTAAAAAGTGGGAATTAGGGGGGGGGATTATTTTGACCGGTCTGCCTGCTTTTTCGTTTACAGGTTATCATTTGGTTTTTCTATAGGCTCTTTGGCCGTCTTCACATCTATCGGTCTTTGGTGGACTTAACCCTTGTCTGGCTTGGTTTACTACCTGTGCCGTTTTTTCTGCTGGTGGTTAGGGTTTCGGTCTGCCTGCTTTCCCATTTACAGGTTAGTGCTGGTTTTTCTGGTCTGCCTACTTCCTGCTTACGGGTTATCATTGGTTTTTCTGTAGGCTCTTTGGTCGTCTTCGCATCTTTCCGGTATTTGCTGACTTCACCCTAGCCTAGATTGGGTTATTACCTGTATCTTTCTCTATTAGTGGCTGCCTGTTTTCCCGTTTACAGGTTATCATTGGTTTTTCGCATCTTTCCGATCTTTGCTGGACTTAACCCTTGTCTGGCTTGGGTTACTACGCGTATCTTTCTTTGTTGGTTTTTTGTCTCTACCTCGGGTTTGTTGACCGCGGTATATTTTTCACTGATGGCGACCACAGGTCCATCTTTTCCTTTAGGGGATAGGAATAATCCCTCTCACTTGTCCAGATTTCAGGCTCGCCATAAAGCCAAGATACTTGCAGCCCTAGATCATAAGCGTAGATCTGTGGTGGGTAGGGATATTATGCTGGATAGAATCTCTGAACTTTGTCAGCACGCCCTCATCGGCCGCTTGGAATATTGCTCTATGAACAAAGAGGAGTGGGTCTCCTAGGCTACTCAGCACTGGAAACCCATCCTTACCTACGTGCCCACCATCAGCCTCCTGGTTAACCGTTGGCTGGTTTTTGTATTCCTTGATGATTCTGATGCCTCCCGCATTCTAGATTCCCTCTGGACCATAGGTGAAGGATCCCTTGTGCTCAATCGATGGCACACGAATTTTGACCCTATCAAGGAACGGGTCACCAAGCGACACCTGTGGGTTATTATGCCAGCTTTGCCTTTCCCTCTTTGGTCAAAAGATATTCTTATAGGCATCGTTAACACCATTGGTAGATTTGTTGCTTTGGAGAAATATTTCCATTCCTCTTTTGACAAACACGCGGCTAGGGTACTTGTGGAATTGGATGTCTCTCATGGGCTTCTTCCTGAGATTGAAATTGATTGCAATAGTGTTGTAATTGTATAGAAGCTTGATTATCTGAAGATGTCATTTTGCTACAGCTATTGCCACGAAACAGGGCATTTGAGGAAATCCTATTCCTTTTTATTGCGTGGCCTTCTTGTTCATGCTGGATTTTCTGAATCTGAACCCCTTCTTGTCAGCTCGCCTTCATCCTCCTCCCCACTTCCTCCTCCGCGGGACCCTATGCCTCGGGTTGAACCTCACTCTGATTTACATGATCCTCCTCCCTTGGCAGGGCTATATGACTCCTCTTCCCCTACCTTTGTGGGGGACTTAACCAAGGGGGAAATTCTGTATATTAAAGATGTCGAATCTTTAACCCTCTCTGCTTCTTGCACTACCACTGTTCAGACTGACATGGCTGTCTCATCATCACCTCCCCCTTTCAATATGGAACACTTTCCCCCTCTTCAACATACTTCTCCTATTCATTCTTCACCTCACAGTCTCATAACCTCGCCCTCCTTCGATGACCCCACACTCCTCAAAACCCTGGACATTTTTACTGACAAGTCCCCCATCTCACCTTCTATTCTTCCTTTGAACTCCATCAGATTCGAGAATGTTACCATTAGGAAGGCTAAGAAAGGGGGTAAAAATGCCCAACTGAATACTAGTCACTATACCCCACTTTCAGCCCGCATCAAAGCGGCTGCTAGATCTAACTCATCCTCTCAGGCACTTAGAGCATGCTCTCCTGATTCTCAGGTTAACCCATGAAGATTGTATCCATGAATATACGTGGGTTTGGGGGACCTACTAAACAGAAATCCCTCAAAGAACTGTTTACTTCTCTTAGCCCTAATATTATCTTACTCTAGGAGACTATGTGCGACCATCTCACTGCCCTACGACTGTTTTCCTTTATGAAGGCTGGTTGGGAATTCTATGCTATTGATGCACATGGTATTTCTGGGGGTATTCTATCTACCTGGAACCCTCGTTTGGTCAGATGTAAAGCTTACCTCTCCTTTGCTGGCATTCTCCTCTATGCTAGGTTTAAAACCCTTGACTCTATTTTCTTCATTGTCAATTGCTACGGCCCTTATGCCAATAGGACTACCTTTTGGGATACTGTTGTTGCTAGGGGCATTATCAATTACCCTAATCTCATCTTAGCTGGAGATCTAAACTTCACCACTTCAGACCTTGAGATTTGGGGTGAACATGCCAGAAGGGACCATCTGTCTCTTTATTTTTCACAACTACTTGACTCTATGAACATGGTTGATCTAATTCCCACCAAGATTGGACCAACTTGGAGAAATGGCATGGCTGGCTTTGAAGGTGTTAGCAAACGACTTGACCGATTTTTGGCCTCCTTTACTTTGGTTCCTTCTCTGGGATGCTATAAATCTTGGATTCAGCCTTCGAAAATCTCTAATCACTACTCGGTTTGCCTTGAGTGGTACTTCAACCTGAAATGTCATCTGTATCCCTTTAAGTTCAACAGAGCTTGGCTACTTGAAGAGGACTTTGGTGACCTTGTTTCTTCATCTTGGAGGGAACCAACCACCTCTGCAGGACCCATGTTTAATATCAACTTTAGATTACAGAGGTTAAAAAATGAGGTTAAAACTTGGGAGAAAGAGAAAAACAGACAGAGGACCAAGGAAGTTGCTGAGATTAATTTAGCCATTATATCTCTCCTCTCCTCTCATCCCTCTGGCATTCTCTCTATAGTTGATACTGAGTCACTGGTTGTATTAAGAAGTAGGAAGGACTCCCTTCTTTCACACCTGATCCTTAATTGGAAACTAAAGAATATGGTAGATTGGATTCATGAAGGTGATGCCAACACGAAGTTTTTTCACTCCTTTTCCTTAGACAGGAGGAAATCCAAATCCATTTGGGCACTCAATAATCGGTTTGGGGAAACCATTGAGGATGAATCCAAGCTCCACTCATTGGGGGTACAACACTTTTCTGAGCTCTTTTCTGATGATGGCAAGACAAACATTGAGGCACAACTTAAAGTCATCAGACTTTACCCTTCCTTTGTACAGGAAGAGGACAGAGAACTTTTTTTGACCGCCTTCACTCTCCAGGATGTCGAGGGTGTTCTCAGAGGTTTCAAAAAAGATAAGAGCCCCGGACCTGATGGTTGGCCGGTGGAATTATATCTTCACTTTTTTGACCTTGTGGGGAAGGATATATTGAATGTTATTGAACACTCCAGATTGGAAGGTAGAGTCATTGGGGCCCTCAATGCAACTTTTATAACACTTATCCCCAAGTGTGATAAACCTACTACCCTGGGGGACTTCAGGCCCATCTCTGGCTTCAGGCCCATCTCCCTTTGTAGTCTGATTTACAATACCATCTCTAAGCTTGCTGCTATTAGACTCAAGGTCATACTTGACAAGGCCATTTTCAGACATCAGTTTGGCTTCCTACATGATAGACATATCATTGAACCTGTGGGTATTGTTCAAGAAGCTCTACATTCTATCAAAACTGATAACCAACAAGTTTTGGTCCTTAAACTTGATCTGGTTAAGGCTTTTGATAGAGTTAATTGGTCTTTCTTAAGATTAGTTCTACTTCAGATTGGTGTCCTGGGCAACTTTGTTAGTTGGATTATGGGATGTGTAGAATCAACAAACTTTGCTGTCCTAATCAATGGTACTCCCTCATATTTCTTTCCTGTGTCTAGGGGCATCAGACAGGGTTTCCCACTTTCACCCTTGCTCTTTATTTTGGTTATTGAAGGATTAAGTCTATTGATCTCACAGGCTCACTCTGCAGGGGATATTACTGGTATCAAACTTTCCCCTAAGCTCTACCTTACTCATTTACTTTTTGTTGACGATGCTATACTTTTTGGTGCTGGTACCCTCTCTGAATGGCAGCATTACAAGCACATACTTGATACTTTTTGTAGTGCCACATGTATGGAGATTAATGTTGAGAAGTCGTCCTTTCTCTTCAATAACATTGATGAAGTTACCAAATAGCAAATCTTCAACATTTTACCTTACAAAATGGAGCTCAATTCTGCTGGTTTTAAATACCTTAGTTATTACTTCAAGCCCTTGGGGTATGGTATCAAGGACTGGAGATGGTTCTTATTGAAGTTTGAAAAGAAATTGAACAACTAGACCTATAAATTCCTATCTCTGGGTGGCAGACTGGTCTTGGTCAATTCTATCTTGACTAGTCTCATTGTTTACTGGCTCACACTCGCTTATATGCCCAACACTATACTAAATTATATCAGGAGATATATCTTTAACTTCTTATGGGGTGGCTCACAAGGTAAACAGAGATATCATCTTACTGATTGGTCCTCCATCTCCAAACCTTACGCTCATGGGGGCTGGAACATCAAAAACCTTGAGTGGTTCAGCCTGGCTTTACGAACCAAAAGTCTCTGGCTTATTTTGAATGGCTCTGGTCTGTGGTCACATATTATCAAGAATAAATATCTCAAGAATTTTCCTGTGGATGGTTGGTTTAGATAGCCTTCCTTCAAAGTGCAGGGTACTTCTCATATGTGGAACGGGTTCATCCGGGCCATGTCCTGGATTAAAAGATGCCTTGGTTGGAAAACTGGTGATGGCAAGCTTATCAAATTTGGTCTTGACCCCATTGCTGGTGTATATTCTGATTACACGCTCCCTGCAAATCTTAGATTGTATCTTGAGGACAATGGCATTGTTACACTCTCTGATGCTCTCAATAGAGGTGAGGCCTGTACCTCTTCAGATTATTGGATATCTGTAGACGATCTTGAACTTGATGGTCATTGGAAAGCTGCCTAGATAAATTATATCAAAGTTTTGATGCATGGTGGAATTCGCATCAACAACTACCCTGATTCATTGGCATGGTTTTATAACTAGTCTTCAGGCGCGAATAAAGCTAACTTGATGTATGATTTTATTGCAAGTTCCTTGGTATCTGATAAGCCCGAAGGCTTTTTGTGCAGGATATGGAAATTCCAGATACCTCTCAATATCATATGCTTCAGTTGGCTCTGCCTTCGAAATAAAATCAATACCTATGATAATTTGATCAGAAAAGGTTGGTTTGGTCCATTTTGGTGTTGTCTTTGCAAATCAGACTCTGAGTCTGTAGAACATATTTTTCAGACTTGCAGATTCAAAAAGAGGATTATTGTTTTTATCAGAGTCAATCTTGATATACCACATTTCTGGAGGGAGCCATCCTTTGCACACAATATCACAGACTGGAGCAGCAGAAGAGGATCGCTGATGCATCTTCCCTTTTTCCTTATCTGGCACATTTGGCTGGCCAGGAACCAGTGCATTTTCGAGGATAAGAAGCTTGATGTTTCATACACTGCTCTCGCCATCCAGAGTCAACTCCTTCTCTATCCTGTCAGTACACAGCATAAAATCTCTAGGAGAAATATCGGGCCTGCTCCTATATTGAAATATCCTATGGGCTTCTTTGATGGTGCCTCTGCTAAGAACAAGGGAGGTGCTGGTGTCCTGCTCATGCTCAGTCATGATCACCATTTTCACTTCAAACTGGGATTAGGCCTTAGCACCAACACTAGAGCAGAATTGCTGGCCTTATGGACTCTTCTTCACTGTGCAAAATGCATGGGCCTTCCCCGTCTTCATATTCTTGGGGATTTTGCAGTCATTATTAATTGGTTCAATCATCAATCAACACTCTCTCTTCTCACTCTTGATGGCTGGTGCCTACACATCAGAGAGTTGGAGTCCCACTTCATCCATCTATCGACTTCTCATATCTATAGAGAGCACAATACATCTGTTGACAGTTTATCCAAAGAAGGTTTGACACTGGCCTCAGGTCAGCTCCATTTCTTGGAATTTTCCAATGGTGTGTGTATACTTCAGGGCTCTCTTTATCTTTTTTATCCCTTAGCACTAGTACTATTTGTGCTGTAGTTTATTTTTGACATCCTTTGGATGTACTGTGGATGAGCTATTTTATAGTTTCAGCTCTGCTTGGTTCATTGCTTCTTTGGATCCACTGTTCAGCACTTGTATTGAACTCTCTATGTTTATGAAGAGCAGTGATTGGAGGGATCAGATGTTCCCATGTTACATGAGTTTATGGTACCTTGATTGATATGGCACCCACTGTCTATTGTATTGATGGCTTCACTTATTGTACTTACTAGCACTGCTGATATTGCAGTCCTTCTTTATCTCTGATGTGCTGAGGCCTTAGTCTCTATGATCAACACTGGCTGAAGATGTAATCATTGTTCCCTTTGATTTCAATGAAATAGCAAGGAACATATATTTTCCCCTGGAAAAAGTATGTTATGCAGATCTCCTCATGCTCTGGCCCTTCGACAAAACCGTCCATTCATTTTACTTTTTTCTATTTATCAATTGAAAATGGGAGACTGTTGTGAGTTATATGATTTTCTGTGAGTGCCATTATTCATTTGATCAAATATTTTGGTTGCATTTGGGACTAATTTGATTTGATGTGTTCTATGAATTAGGGAATGAATGTCATACTGCCTTTGGCAAATTGTTTTATCCACAAAGTCGTGGCGATCTTATCAACCAAATATGCCATTCATTCCTAATAAAAAATAATGTGTGAGAATTTATTCATGATGTATATGTTTATAATATGTGACACAATAAATCAATAACTCATTCAAATATTATTTTTAAATTTTTCAACTTTAAATTAAATTTGACATCTTTATATCAAAGGATTTAACAAATAAAAATTTATATAATTGTATATTTAAATAATAAATATATTTATGATCCTTATATACACATAATTCCTTTCATTACAATATTATTAGACATAAACATAATTCCTTTCATTGCAATATTATTAGACATAAACATAATTCCGTTCATTGCAATATTATTAGACATTCAAGCAAATTGTTGTGCATTACATTGCAAGTTTCTAAGACTATTTTGATTGATATTATATCATATATGGTTCTATATTCTTTTCAAAATTATAGAATTAGCTTAGCCATAAGTAATTTTCACAATTATGGTTCTTTATTCTTTTCACAATTATAGAATTAGATTAGCATAAGTAATTTTCACAATTATAGAACTAGCATAGCCATAAGTAATTTTCACTATGCTAGAACTATTTTAGAACTAGCACAACCACAAGTAGCACAGCTACAAGTAACCACAAGTAGCACATCCACAAGTAGCACAGCTACAAGTAACCACAAGTAGCACAGCCACAAGCAAAGTGGCCTACTAAGTGGCCGATGAACCTTTGATAGACACAACCATCCATCCACCTAGTTTTGTGGAGATGAATGTTACTTAGTTAGGCACAGTAGCCAACCACTTAGTTCTATTATAGAACTATGTGGAGATGGATGTCACTTAGTTAGGCACAATAGCCAGCCACTTAGTTTTATTATAGAACTAGCACAACCATAAATAATTTTCACTATTTTAGAACTAGCACAACCACAAGTAAGTCACTTAGTTTTATTATAGAACTAGCACAAGCATAAATAATTTTCACTATTTTAGAACTAGCACAACCACAAGTAGCACAACTACAAGTAAAGTGGCCGACGAACCTTTGATAGACACAACCATCCATCCACTTAGTTTTCACTTAGTTTTGTGGAGATGGATGTCACTTAGTTAGGCACAGCCGCCAACAACTAAGTGGAGATGGATGTCACTTAGTTAGGCACAGTCACCAACGACTTAGTTTTATGGAGAAGTCAATCACGTAGTTTTATGGATATGGCAATCACTTAGTTTCTTAACGTTTAACCACCATACAAAGCAGTGATATGACAAATACACCTAAGATCATCGATGGTTGTCTGTTACAGAAAGGCTAACGTCTAACCACCCTACAAAGCACTAATATGACAAATACACCTAAGATCAACAGTGGTTGTCTGTTAAAGAAAGGCTAACATCTAACCACCATACAAATAACTGATATGACAAATACACCTAAGGTCATCAACATTGAGCAACAAACAAATAGCGCCCATGGAATATCGCTTCTTCTTGAAAATGCATAGATGTAATTAGTTACTATGTTTGTGGAGAATGAATGATAATAAACCCACTGCAAAATCATAAATAGCGCCAATACAAATTCAGTGTGAATTGATGTAACTACACAAAATTGATGAAAAAACTACAGATCACGTCAAAGAAAGCGTATTCATGGCGTGCTAAGCTTTGCAGAATGACGGAATATCCTACCCATTAGGAAATAGACTCCATGGGTACAATTTTCATGATTTTTTAGACTCCATGGGTACAATTTTCATGAGTTCTTGAGCAGGTTAACGTAAAACCAACACATTTTAAACTTCGAAATCGAACTGATATTGAATCACAAACACCTAGCCACGAGACTGCCAAATGTTATGGATTTCTTTCTTTCAGTTTTTTTATTATAAAAACCCTAGATTAGAAAGCAACTCAAACCTAACCCAATAATTTCCAAATTGCAGCTACAACAGAGATTTGCCAGAACTCACTTTATGCTTGTTTGAATAGTTTAGGTGTCAAAATATAAGAAAAACAACAGTTGGATTAAACTTTCTACCTTTTTTGCATGAATAATAGTGTAAAATATTATATGGCATCTGGCCTATAATGGTGTATCCAAGATATAATCTGACCTATAGTTGTGTATCTTGGGAACAACTCGTTTCGTTTTGCTAAGTTCTGTGCATTTGAATAATCCACTCCGCTCATTGTTTATGTGCCAGCATCTATCCCTGGATCTTTCTCCCCCTCCTTCATGGGTTACTCATCCGTTTCCCTGTTTTATCTCTTTTATCTCACAAACCCCGACGCAGATAAATAAGTTCAATTTTATGGGCTAGCAGGTTTGCTTAGATGCTTGCTGGGATCACTCAACAGAAGTTCTGTTGTATGCGAAGGTAAATAAATATAGGAGCAGCAAGTCTACGACATGTTCATTTACAATTCTACAAGTGGGTGAGTGAGAAAGGTGCATCAATTCATTTCATCGAAGACATAAAGAAAAGAGAGACAAACCATAATATAGCACTTGCATAAATATAACTCTTTATTGATATGCCAAGGAGCCATGCTCACTTGTCCAGTAAGCTTTTTTTAAGTAGTAGTCGCCTACGAACGAATACTACAATAATAGAAAGGCCATTTATTAAAGGGCTTTGTGTGGAATATCCATAAAAACCATTCTCTTAATCAGTTCCATTGCTCTACTCTATAACAACTCAAATACACCTATTAGCCACAAATCCTTTCGACTATATGTAGCAAGTGGTCAAGCTCTCTCTCTCGACTATATGTAGCAAGTGGTCAATCTCTCTCTCTCCTGGCCCAGATAAATAAGTTCAATTCTATGGGCAAGCTAGCACAGATAAATAAGTTCAATTCTATGGGCTAGCAGGTTTGTTTCTTTTTATATGGGTAATAATATACCCAAACTACTTTATGGATTGGCCTAAACATCTTATATGTGTCGTTTCTACAAACTAGATAGACACATTTCTTTGTGATAAAATAGTTGATATTCATGTTCACACACACTGTGTGTTGGATGGGACGATAATATAACTCATAAATCCATATTAATTAAGATTTCTTTCACATCCATATTAAATTAAGATTCCTTTTACATATAGAACTTGTTTTTTATAATTCCAAATCAGAATTATTTAAGCAAACATAGATTGTTTTTATTATTTTATTAAATCTCTGGGTTCTCACCTAATTGAATAAAGAAGAAGAAGAAGAAGACAAGGGATTTAAAACTTGGGTGGCCTCTCAACATTGGAGAGAACCTAAGATTAAGATTGGGTGAGTTCCGCAATTTATTTAACATTTCATTACTCATAAGTTGTTATTGTTCAAAGATATAGAGTTCATTGATTAGTGTTAACTTTAGAGTACCTAAGAGAATGGTTACATGAAAGTATATCATCATTTTTTTACCCCCCTTTATGCTAGAATTCTCTAACCAATTATATGATGTTGAAATTGGGTATGTTTAATGCTCTTCTTTATTAATGCTCATTATTTTCACATTATCTATTTAATTAATCAATTTTTTTCCTTGGAAAAAAAACATAATTTTATATCATCCGAAAAGGAAACAAAATTACATTTTGTAGATATACATTTCTGCATATTTTGAGTAAAAACAAAAAATATCACCAAAGTATGAGCTGAAAAAAAATTCAGTCCCATTCATATAAAGAAACAAAAAACAGTAATAACTAGCATATAAACATGTGCAACTACTTCACTGTATCAACAGTTTCAGTCCCAAAAAATGCAACCCCAGTGTAGTAGTCAGGTACAAACATATATCATGTCCAAAAACATGTTCAGCCCACGAAATAATATTGTCCAAAAAACAGCACCAACAAAATTTTGGTTGCCTGTAGCAGACAAAAAATGCACTCTGTCACATATCACAAATTGAAAATAACAACCTTTCCCAGAATGGTTGTACGATAACTATTCTAGAACACCACAAGACATAATGCAAACAAAAACAGAAGTGTTTTATTGAGGGGTTGCATCCTCAATAAAAGGCCAGTGAGAATACTCATAAAAAGTGTCGTCTAACCATTCCTTAATCTTCCACTAGCTCATAGCCAACTGGAGCCCCGCCTTCGATGCATTGTTCGCTTGGAAATTGTTTTCCTTGTATACATGTTCACATGAAAAAGACTCATATGAGTTAATAACTGCCAGGATGGATAATAGAATGTTCTCAAGTCTCAAATCTCTGCAATGTTGAATCCTCTGGATCCAATTTATCACCTTAAGCGAATCACCATAAACCTTTAGTGATTTGCATCCTTTCTCTGCTGCAAAAATGAGTAGAAGTTTTAAACTTAAGAGTTATGCAAAATTGTTGCTACCCTCTGATCCTAGCCTAGTCATCAACTCAAAAGAATGATTTTTCTGCTAAGAAGAGTATCCCCCCGCACCCCCCCCCCCACAAAGGTTGTTTTGTGATGCTCCATCAAAAAAACCCCATGGAGCAGTTCTATCAATATCGAGTGCCAAGACCTCCCGCTACTTTGACACCCTGATGTGAAGTGGAAAAGCATGAATAATCCTGCAGGCCAAGCTAGCAGTGATAGATGGAGTGCTCACTTTTTCATTGAAGATAATTTTATTCCTGGCCAACCATACACCCCAAGTCACCAACAAGGGTAGAGCTGTCATGACTTCCAAAGTATCGAAGCCCCTTCCCACCTGCATTCCAATCCCAATCCCAAAGTATTCACACATTCCTTCCACGCTTCCTTGCAAAATGGACACTTAAGAAAAATATGACTCACAGACTCCCCTTTAGCCCTACACAAAGCACACCACCCAGGTCCCTGAAAACCTCTCTCTTGTAAATTATCCCAAGTAGGGACCTTGTTTTCTAAAACACACCATAGAAAAAGTTTGGTTTTTGGTGGGCTCTGAATCTTCCACAATTTCTTCCACCACCAAGCTAACCCTCTCTCAAAACCAAAGGCATTGATCTTTAAATACCCCTCCTTAGGAGTATATTTCCCACCTAGGGCTGAATCCCAAATGAGCACATCCTCTCTATCCTGAAGTTGTACCTGAGTTTGATTCAGAACCCCAATATAGCGTGCCAACTCCAGTTCCTCTTGTTTGGGTAACTCAAAAAAGATACTCGGCTTCTAGGATTGGGACCATCGGTTTTCCTGTACTGGAGCAGCTAGTTGAGAGAGAGTAAATTTCTCTCTATATTAAGGACTACACCAAGTTTTCAGTAAGTCTATGATGTGTCTATGTTGTTGATTGCATCCCACCCAAGGATCCTCCCCGACCCTCATCTTCCTCCCATTCCCTATATTCCAAGCCAAAATATCTTTAATGACATCAAAGGACTTAACCATCGCCTTCCAAATGACCGAGCCATCAGTGTGTGATTTGATAGTCCTCCTAATCCAATCCTCCACAGATTCAGGAGCACTTTATTTTTGAACCCCAACCCGAGTCCACAAACTATCCACTTTTAATAATCTCCATCCTCCCTTTGCTGCTAAAGCCTTTGCAAAAAGAAAGTTGTTCTTGAGTCCCCGACCTTCTATACCTTTGGGCACCGCAATCCTCTCCCACCGGACCCAAGGGGTCACCTGCACATCCTTTTCCCCACTCCGTAAGAAACAAAAACAGATCCCATGTGCTTCTTCTAGAATGCCTTTTGGTATCCAAGCAAGTGACATCCAATAAACAGGAATTGCTTCAAGGACAGTCTTTATCAATACCAATCTACCAACTCTAGAAAGCCATTTATGACTCCAATTTTTGAGGTGTTTTTCTAGCTTTTCCAACAACCGTTTCCAATCCTTCTTTTGATAGGTTTTAAGAAGAACACAAGACACTTTAGTCCTCCTTCCAGCTCTTCCAGATGATATGGGAATGTTCCAGAAATGTGTCGTTTTTCATCAGTTCGGAGCCTATGTGTAGACATCGTAGACTTTCTAGCATTGATTTCCATTCTAGTTGTTGTTGCAAACAGAGCCAAAAACTCTGAGATGGTATCCACATCTCGAACCGAGCCAAAGCAGAAGATTAAAACATCGTCCACAAATAATAAGTGCGTCATCTGAATATGCTATGAAATCTGAATCTCATTCAAGTTTCCAACCCTACGAGCCTCCCTTAAAGACCTACTCAATCCTTTTTCTATTAGTAGGAAAAGTAGTGGGGAAAGAGGACATCCCTGACGGAGGCATCTTTCAGCATGAAAAAAAGGTGAGGCAACTCCATTTATCAATAATATCTGCAATAGACGCCTGGCCTGGAGCTCGAAATAAATTCTGAAAATGTTCTGCCCCTGTCCTGGACATACCTTCAAAGGAATCATGGAACAATCTCCGATCATCCACTAAGCTCCAAATTGTGTTTGAATCTTTCCTTCCCCTGGCATAGGCATGAAAAAACTTTGTCACTTATCATCCCCGCATTCCAACCAGGTAGCCCTGCTTTTTAATCTCCATGTCTCCTCCCTTTCCAGCAAAAGAGTGTTCCTTATCCCCTCAAATCTAGTCAGTGATTCTTTGTCCAGCTGGGTCAACATACCCCCCCCCCTTTTCCAAGGTCTCAGCAATTTCCTGTTCTATCAGTTTTAGTTCACAATCTTCCTTGGATCTCTTATCAGCTGGCCAACCTTTTTTAATTAATCAATATATGGCCATTATCTCTTTTAAACTTTTATTGTTTTGATGGGTCGACAATGATACATGGTTTATAACTTAAATTTAGTTTCTTAAAGTTTCATTTACTTATGTGACTGAATTTTAATGTTTTGATGGGCGGGCAAGGATACATTGTTTATAACTTAATTTTAGTTTCTTAAAGTTTCATTTACTTATGTGATTGAATTTTATAATTTTTTGGAAAAAGTATATTAAATTATGATCATGTTTAATGGATTTGATTTTAGCTTCTTGAAATTGAGTTATGGCTATTTTTTTTGGATAAAAGTATGGAAACATGGTTTATGGCTTAATTTTAGTTTCTTAAAATTTTCTTTTACTTATGTGATTGAATTTAATAAATATTTTGGAAAAAATTAGATACATGGAAATGTTTAACCTTTTTTTTTATTAGTTTTTAAAAACAAATATTTTTACATGTTAATTTTTAAATTGCATGGAAACCTTTACATATTTATATAGATTTTTTGTTAATTTTTTCGAGAAAGATATGGACACATGGTTTATAACTTAAATTTAGTTTATTAAAATTAACTTTATTTATGTGATTGAATTTTATAATTATTTGAAAAAATTAGATTAAATTATGATCATGCTTAAGCAGTTTTATTATTAGATTGATGGAGACATAACAGAGTAGTACTTGACAATACAACTCAAACTCGGAATTTGATGGGTTAGAAATGTTATCTTACGTCAGGAGTAAGGGTTGTGTGGATTCATGAAGCCCCCCTTACACATCCCAAGTTGGATGGTAGACTGACAATGAACATTTCATCGACCCCATCTAACGAGGGACCCACCATCAATTCTAGGAAAATTGTATGCCTGGCCTTACATTGTAGCACTAGCATTTTAAACTATTGATTATAATTATATCTAAATCTTCCAAAAAAATTTGTCAACAAATTAGTTCTCCTTCATATGTGTTTATATTAGTTATATTTTTTAACACCAAGTTGTTTCTCATGTGGAAAGTTTTCTTTACTCATATGATTAAACTTTATAATTATTTTGGAAAAAGTAGATTAAATTATAATCATGCTTACTTATTAATCTATTTCTTATATCTTTTATATTATTTGTGTTAAATTTCATTTAGTTGTATTAACTATTTCTTATATATTTTATGGTTAAGTCATTTTATTATGTCATTATATTTTAGTTTTATCAATTTACTTCATACTTCTTGTTTAATGTAAGTTTAATTTATGTATGTTATTATGTCATATAATAACATTTGATTTAACTTAAAATCTTTGAATTGTTCTTCACCCTACACTACGATGTTATATTATTCTAAACTACTCTCGTATACGTTAAATATGAAAATAGTTTACAATACTATAACATAGAAGTATAAAATTTAAAACAATTATTTGTTCTTTTAAGACTTAAATGAATTTATTACATGCACACTATTTATATATATACATCTAATTTCATTATTATTACCACAAAATATAGCTATAAATGGATATTTTACTTGTTCCAATCCCATATGTTAAATATGGGCATAACTTAAAGTAGTATACCAGAGAAGTTAAAAATTTACATTGTATTTGACTATGCACCATTCTTTTATGTTACCTTTTGCATTATGAAAATGAACTTATCATGGTGTTTATCTTCTTGTCATATTATTACAGATACACATATCAACTAAATTAGCAATGGCACAAACCAGAGACACAACATATAGTTTGCATTCGACATCTTGTGGATCATCTCCACCTACATAGAAGACAATTTCAAATTCATGTTATCCATCCTGGAACAACTAATCTTTCCTGGCCAGAATTGAAACAAGAACTTGCATGCAAATTTAATGTCTCAAATACACAAACAATATTCATTTCAAGTTTCAAGACAAAAGGTCCATTCTCCAAAGGATTCGGCATCATATATGATAGCATAGATGACGCACTACAACATGAACCAAAACATCGATTAATTAAAAATGGTATGAAATCTAATGTTGAGAAGCATATCAATGAGAGTAAAAATAGAGCAAAAATAATTCGCAATATTAAAACCCCAAAAGAAAAATAGAATTTCTATGTTGAAACTACTTCTAGCATGAGTTAGACATAGATTCTTCTCAATAAATCTTGTTATCTAAATTATAAATTGATTTACATTCCTACTTGTATACAAGTATATGTACTCTATGTACATGATTTTGTGATATTGAATATTCAATGTTTTCAACAAACAACCAATGTTACCTTACATCTCAAATTTTTATTTCTCAAGCAACGTCATAGATACTTTTCCATCAAATTACTTATCTACATTTTAAGTACATTTACATTCCAACTTGTATAGAAATATATCTATTCTCTGACTTTATTTTAACATATTAAATATTGAATGTCTTCAACAAATAACCAATGTTCAATGCAAGATATTACATTTACTTTAAGTTTAATTTTATTTGTTATGAAATGCTTTACAATGCCCTATGCTCTTCACATTAGAATGCATACTATAATACTCAAACATTTCATTTTTTATTATATGACATTCTTAATTAAATTATGAAAACACATTGAAAGAAATCTTTATTTGTCAAACAACTTTTCGGTTCTCTTGGGATCGTTTTCCATAAACAACCAATTTCAAGTTATGGCACCAATGATAACATCATATTGTATTACAAAGATCCATAGTGGAGAGGTTGTTCAAAATCCTATTCTACAAATATTGGACTTCAGCCTAACTTCAAAATATCGTCACTCTGTACAATTGTCTGATGCACCAAGTACAATACAACACTCGACTCATTATTCATATCATCTCAAGTTGAAATTGGATCTTTGGTTGAAATCAACAAGTTCAATTGTAAATCTATCCAAAATACAAAGTATGATTTGAACCTACCATAGGTTGGAACTACTTGTGCACATATTACTTCCATTTTACATTATCCACTTTTTTCATAATAAACTTAGTGCTAACTATAAATTTATGGTATATGTGTCGTAGGATTCTTATAGTCCATGAAGTACGAGTGAAAGCTTTGACATCAACCATTATTGGTAATCCAATGTCAAACAAAGATGTAAGTACTCCATCAAAGCACACACTCGAAATAACTCCTATAAACAATTGCACCCATACATGCGAGAATGGACATTAAAGTTAGGGTACTCTAAAAAACCAATCTTTGTAACTTCAACAATTATAGGGGACTAGGACATGTTTTTAGCTTTGATGTTATTAACATTTAAAATAGTGAGATCCACATCACATGCTTCAACATCGAAGCAGTCAACTTCCATCCTTGCATAGACATTGGAAAAATTTACATAATTTCAAAAGGATCCATTAAGCCTGCAAAGAAAGAATTCAATCACTTAAAATGATTGGGAAATAAGTCTAGGAAATACCTCAACCATAGAACCTTTCTTAGAGGATGAACCATCCATCCAAAACATAATTTCGCGTTCACTCCTATTAATGAACTACCAACTTTAATCAACAACTCTGTAGTAGATATCACTACAGTAGCTACATCCATAAGTCCTTTACAAACTATCATGAGGAAAAATGGAACCGATATGCATAAGAGAAACCTTCAACTAAAGGACATGTCATCTTACACTATAGAAGTTACATTATGGGGTGTCATGTGCAAAAAACATAATCTAGAACACCATAGCATAACAAATATTTTTCCAATCATTGTTATTAAGGCTGGAAAAGTAACAGACTTCAATAAAATATGAATAACTACAACATTCTCATCCCAAATTTTCATCAATCCTGACATCAAAGAAACTGAAGATCTACAAACTTGGTTCAAAATCCCACAAACAAGCATTCAATGCCACTCATTGTATGCTCGTGGTGCTGCAGGAGGACCTCATTCCATACATAAGAAATTGTCTACCATTAAAAATGAAGATATAGGTACAGGTCCAGAACCTGCATATATTTTAGTAAAAGCAACTATTGCTTCTATGAATACAGAAAATTGTTGGTATGCTACATGTCAACTATCTTTTAAGGACCGACAATGCAAAAAAAATAACACCAATTGAGGATGGTATTTGGCATTGCGAGAGGTGCAACCAACAAGTGTATGAATGTGAATACAGGTACATTTTCCAGTTCAACATTGAAGACGATACAAATAAAGTTAATGCAATTGCATTCCAGGATGTTGCAAAACAAATTATTGGCATACCCGCTTTACAACTCTATGAATATGGCTATCAAGGAAAGACTAAAGAGACCACAAACATTTTTTCAAAATTATTCTTCAATACTTACCTATTCAAACTAGCAGTACATGAAGAAGAATTTACCAATGAGAAACAAATAAAAAACATTGTAATTGCATGTGACAAAATCGATTCTATAAAAAATCCAGAATAACACATGCAAATCCCTAAAATAGTGTATGGATAATTAAGCATTGTCTTACTATAACAATTCCAAAAAAAATTGTTCCTTGCTCCCTATGTTTAATATAATAAAGTCTTTTTTCCATTCCCATTTTCTGTTAAATCATGTTACAATATTCAATTTTTGCTTTGTTCAAATCATATGCAATACAAACTGAGATAAAAAATTGCTAACAAACCATTCACATTTTTCCTTGCAGGTAACTTCAAATAGCATAACAAAATTCATGCCGAATAACTTTCATCCTCAAGATCTTTCCCTCATACTTCAAACAATACCAACATACACCACATCTGAAAGAATCTCAACCTCAATAGCATTACCTACTACATTCTAATAGACCTAGCAAACATACCATCTACAGAGTGTGAGCGATGCATAATCCATGCCACAGAAATCAACAAGAGGAGAAGAGATAGATGGACTGAATCTAAGGTCCAACAAAATGACAAACACACAAAAAAAATGTTGAACATAAGGGAAAAGGACAAACAAAAGGTGATCCTGAACATCAAGGCCACACACATGCTACCCAATCTTTCCGAAAATGGATCGATGCATTTTCTATCATCCACACATGTACTACTTGTATGGAATCATATCCTGGTATCTCTACTCATCCATCTCTTAATGGACCAATTTGTATTCAATGCCACAGAGAAACCAATGGCCATCATTTTTCCAAATGGAATAATATGGACTCTGGCACCCAACCTATTGTACTCTCCACACTTACTCAAGTTGAAGAAATTCTCATTGCTCATATCATCCCAGTTTTAGAAGTCAGAAAAGACCGAGGTGGTCAATGCAAGTATAGTGGTCACACTATCAGTTTCGCCCAACAAATTGTTCAAATTTCAAACTTCCTACGAAGAAAACTTTCAAAAATTGATATCTTGATAGTCAAGAGGCATAGAAAAAAAAGTAAATGATTGTTATGTGATAGAATCACATGTTGTCAACGCATTTCTATATAAAATACAAAATGATAAATACTATAGTGATGCCCAAATTGACCATGCTTCAATTTCATCACTTCTAAAGGCATGCACTGGTGTATCCTCCCAACTACATTTTGTATCTATAGAAATTGATATATCTCCTCTTATGGATATGACTATTCTTGATCTAGAAAACCAAATTGCTACTCAGCCATCACAAGCAACATCTACATTTTCCTTTAGATTGCCCAATACACATCGAGAGATGGAAAAAATCAAAGATTTCATTCATACTACGTCCACAACTCCACCTACTACAATTGATTGTCCAGATATTGGGCCATCACCAATTAATGAGTACAACACAGAAGGTCTATTCAATATAGTATTTCCAACTCTTTTCCTAAACGGAGACTCATTTCCTCACCAAGCGCTTATCAAGAACATTTCACTTGATACCTACGCAATGCATTTAATGAGATACCATGACAAGGGATTTGGTAGTCATCCTCGATTCAGACACTACTTGTACAATTTGATTATGCGCCACAGGAGTCAAACAACATCTAATTTATTTATCAAGCAAAGTCAAGAACATAACTCACCGACAACAATTGAGGAATTACGTACACATCTACAAAAAATTCCTATAGATAATCTCCCAGACCATGTCATGAGGTTTGGAGCACACCTACATGGCACAAGACCATTTTGGACACAACGTAGAAATGAACTAACAAGTATGATCACTCAATTACAATGTACTACATTATTCTTCACAACCAATGTAGCAGACACAAAATGGCGAGACTTACATGTAGTTCTACAAGAAAATATCCCTTCAAACCTAGCGTCTCTCCAACAATGGTGTAATCGCAACATCATTGACATGCCTCACACTGTAGCCGCATACATGCATAAAAAAATTTCAATCTTCCATGAGGAGATGCTTCAAAAACAAATGCACACAACAAATTACTGGTACAGGTATGCATTATATCACATTTCTTACTCTCTCTTCAAAACATGTCCATATTGTTCATTTACACTCACCATATACTTTTTATTTTACATATATGAATGGAAACATCGTGGATCTGCACATATACATGGATTTTTGTGGCTTGATGGTGCTTGGAACATTGAAACATTAGATTGGAAAGATGAGGATCAAGTCAATAAAGCAAAAAGTTTCTTCGATAAATATGTTACAGCTTGGAATCCTAGAGAAAATGATGAAATAAGCATTCACATGTATCAATCCATTGAAGATGACCCATGTTTGCTAGACACAAAAGCTATACTTTCATCCAATCCAGTTCAGGACTATGAGCAACTCCTAAATCGATTTCAAAGACATACGAAGTGCATTGAAAATTCATGTCTACGCAAAAAAGGAAATAAACTTGAATGTAGATATAAATGTCCTTTAAAGGTACAAAATGAGTCATCACTACACATGATGAAAAGGTACAAAAGACATACCATCCAACACAAAATGATGATCGTTTAAAAATTCACGACACAAATATACTTTAGACATGGCGAGCAAATGTGGATTGCCAACTAGTGCTCTCACGTTGTGCTGCCTTGAAATACATAGAAAAATATGCTTCCAAAGCAGAAGGAAAATCAGAAACCTACCATCATATGCTCACTAGAATTGCAAGTGCAACGTGTCCAAAGGATACATCATCATAAGCCTATCGATGTTTACTCTTAGAAGCAATAGTTGATCAAGAGATCAGTGCTCAAGAAATTTGCCATATGTTGCAAAAATTACCACTTGTTACATTCAGTATAACCTTCATCAAGCTAAATGTTGGTCGTCAAATATTTCGTCGTGTATCTACCAACTCAAATGACTTCTTATCTGGGTCCAGCTTCATAGATGCCTACTTACAACGACCTCTATCTATGGAACATTTCTCCTTGATCAACCTTGCTCAACAATGGTCATAAAATAAACATGCAAGAATGAAAAATGGAAGAAAATAAATGTCACTGCAAATGTCCATGTATGGCCATGGTTCCCTTCAATTCAATTTGAAGATTCTGACTCATATGTTTACTTTTATTGGAGTGAATTTCTTTTATATATTCCCTTTCGTTCATTCAACGAAAAATATAGTACTGACAAAGACAACCATTATCCAAAGTTGGGAAGCCATATGCAATAGATATCATGCATGGCATGCCGATCGCATTCATCCACCCACTTCCAATGAAACAACACTTGAAGATGAAGATACCAATATATACCTTGACAATGAAATGAATGAATGGAAAACACTATCAAGATCAATTCCTAGAGGTGACATCATATAAATGATATTGACATGCATGGAGTCATCCAGAACTATAGACAACCACAATATAGTTTGCATCAAACTATATCGGCTACAATTGAAGGAGTGGACAAGTAATACAGGATACAACTTACCAGTCTACTACAACAAAGACATTACCCCCCAGGCAACAGATGGCATTGGACATAATCTTGCAACATTTAAAACAACAAGGAACTAAAGAACCATTATGGATGATTATTCAAGGAGTTGCAGGAACTGGTAAATTCTACCTTATTAACACCATTAAGAAAAAAATATATTCTCAAGCAGTTGCTGGTCACAACCCATTGTTGTTACTTGCACCAACTGGAGTTGCAACATTTAACATACATGCTACCACTATACACACAGGGCTCCGAATTCCTATCAAGAATATGCAACCTTTGCATGGACAAGCACTATCAATGTTGCAAGAAGAAATGAAACATATTCAATACATTCTCATTAATGAGATGAGCTTCATAGGGCCTAAATTGTTTGTACAAATTGACAGTCACTTGCGTGAGTGCTTCCCAGAAAAAAATAACCACTCATTCGACAATCGATCAATAATTCTTGTTGGTGATTTAGGCTAACTTCCACATGTCATGGACAAACCTTTATATGCAGTAGCAACTTTGGGATATCATTTATGGATTAAATTTAGAACTGTCATCATCCTAGAAATAGTATTTCGACAAGCAGGGACTGATGGCACTCAACAATGATTCTGTGAGCTCCTGACAAACATCCACAATGCTACACCAACATTGGAAGATTGGAACCTCCTCCAATATAGGACCGATACATTCTTATTAGCAAAGGAACGTTCAGAATTTGATACATCAATTCATATTTTTGCAAAAAACATCCTTGCAAAAAATCACAATAAATACATGCTACAATCATTAGCAATGCCAATCGCAAGGTCAATCGCAGATTTCACCAAGCGTTCAAATGCAAAACATGAAGACGACCACCAACTCAACCGAGAAATACTATTATGTGTAGGCCAAAGAGTAATGCTAACTTGTAATCTTTGGGTTGATCCAGGAGGATATTGGTGGCCACCCACCTATTCCTCTTGGACCCCCACCATTTTTTCTTTCAGTTTTCCAGGTTCCTTAATTGTAGCACAATTTACTATTTTTGGCAGTTTTCGGGTCTTAAACTTCTGGAGCCGTTTTGAGGCCCTAAACGACGTTTTTTTGGCATCAAATCGTCTAATAAATATGAGTCTATTCTGGACTTGATATTTGCCATTTATGGATGTAGTCCTTAAACATATCTTTCTAACGATATATCATGCACGTCAAACGGAGGTAGTATGCTAAAGTTACGACCCCGGGAAATTGATGTACCAAGCTACCCAACGGGGCCCACATTAAGGCGTTTCACCTCCTAGGGTTAGGTTTTTGGATGTGTAGGGTTTCCATTGTTTCTCAATAATATATAGGCCTTCAAGCCTCATTGTAACACAGAGTTCAGAGGCATGTAGCTGTCACATCTCTTCTCAGAGATAAGCTACCATCACTCTAGCTAGTTTATTTCCATTCTGTATGTAAACAAGTTTCAGTTATTGATTAATGAAATGAAGTGTTATTTCCACTGCATATTTGTTTCTATGGTTATTTGTGTATTCTGTTGCGTTGTTGCATAAATCCGAAGCAATGGTATCAGAGCAATCTGCTCTTTCGCGATCCTTCTTTGCATGTCTCCAACGAGGGCGGGGTATAAAGAGTTAGGGCTCGATCTAGTTGAACCTTTGCAAGATCAGCCTCGCAAATCCCGACGGCCACCCATGGTGGACGAAAAGAAAGACGAGGGCGCAGAAAATCCTATCAAAATGTTGCTCGAGGAGGCCCTTGAAAAACAAAGGAACGCGATGATGGATAGCTTTTCCCAGATGCTTCAACGACTTCCCATTGGCGGTGCATCTGCATCTAGCAGCCACTCTGGAGGTGCAACCCCTTTTAAGGTACAAGTAAACTTCAACATTCCCATATTGGATGGTCGAATAGATGCAGACGTCGTAGATAAATGGTTGAATCTATTAGAAGGATATTTCTCGGTTCATGACTTTTCTGACCGGGAAAAGATTACTTTTTCTCTACTCAAAGCCGCCCCCCATGTCAAGGACTGGTGGGAAACCTACTACGAGAGAAAGGATGAGGAGGAACCCTCTCTGTTCTCGGCCGTACCCACTTGGAATTCTTTTCGAGATGCCATAAAGGGACAATATTATCTAGTGGGGAGCTATGAGGACAAGTACATCCAATGGACTACGCTGCAGCAGCAAAGAGATCAAGATGTGCATGAGCTGACGAATTTGTTCCATACCCTGCACACCAAGTTGGGTGTCAAAGATTCAGAGAAACATTTGGTGCTGAAGTACCGCAGTTTTTTGCACAGATACATTCAGGAGGAAATGGAGTTCCTCGACATCTCCTCGCTTGGTACGGCATATCGGTACGCTGCCAAAATTGAGCAAAAATTCAAACAGAAAAAGCGAGACTTTGGATCTGCAAATCAGAAGCAAGGGAAAGGTGCCCCCAAACCGCAGAACCAAGGACACAACCAAGGCATGGCGACTGAAGAAAACTTGCCAAAACCACAAGCAAAGATCAACACTGCAAAGCCGAAGAAGGAAGTGGGAAAGTGGTGCGAGTTCCATAGGAGCCCCACTCACAACACAAGTGAGTGTCGGGCTAAGCAGTCACTAGTGGTCGAGATAAAGGCTTCTGAATCAGATGCATACTCTGACAATGAATTAGAACCCGAGAAGGGGAATGACAGAGGGAAGAATATTATCGATGCAGAGCCCAATGCCACCGTTGCCACCATGAAGATCCAAAAGGAAGAACTAGAAGATTCAGAGGAGGAGGAGCGTCTTTTCCACTCCCAGATGTGGGTAAAGGGTTCCCCGCTACAGTTCATTGTCGACAGTGGGAGCCAAAAGAACCTGATTTTAGCAGACATTAGAGGAAATTTCAACTCAAAATGGGCCTCCTAAAATGAATTAATAAAATAATAGTTAAAATAATAAAATAATATTTATTAATTTTGGAGGAAG
>LPNX011023718.1:321091-372691 GCA_001517045.1 Pseudotsuga menziesii
TTTTTCAAATTTAAAGCAATTTCATTGGCTAACACATGATGGCATGGAATTTGAATAAAAGTTAAAAGGCCCATTTTGAGTTGAAATTTCCTCTAATGGGTCATGAAGCGGTTGGGTTTGCCAACCATAGCACACCCACAGCCGTACACCATCAGGTGGCTTCACCAAGGACGATATCTCTGCGTCATCCAACAATGCCGACTTCCCTACAGCATCAAGCCCTTCACCGATGAGGTATTATGTGATATTGCTCCTCTTGATGTTTGTAATGTATTATTAGGTCAACCATACTTATGGAAGCGACATGCTGTGTATGAGTCCCGGCCTCGCGCTGTTATTATTACGTTGGGAAATAATTTGTACAAAATACCAAAGGTACCACCCCCTGTCACTATCTCTTTGGTTATTGCAAAACAATGCAGTAAGCTCATTTCCAAAACCAGGAAGTTTGTTTTCTTGATGATCCGCCCTTAGGGAAAGAAGAAGATCGTTGCCACAACCTCCAGACAGGGCCCCTCCGCACAACGACAACAAATGGACAAGGTCGTGGAGGAGTACCGGGACATATTCACCTCACCCACCGGGGTGCCTCTCCACTGTTAGGTGAAGCACCCTATCGATCTGACCCCAGGTGCGCCACTGCCCAATGGACCGAACTATCGTTGTTTTGTTCTGGAAAATGATGAAATCAAGAGGAAAATTCAGGAGCTGCTGCAGAAGGGTCACATCCGTCCAAGTTCATCGCCCTGTGGGAGCCCGATTGTGTTGGTACAAAAGAAGGATGGGACTTGGAGACTCTATATGGACTATCGGGCGCTGAACAAGATCACTGTCCAGAATAGGTACCCGATCCCACAGATTCATGACCTCCTGGACTAGCTTCAAGGGGTGAAATATTTTAGCAAGATCGACTTAAAGTCCGGGTATCACCAGGTACCGATCAAACTGACCAATGTGTGGAAGGATACCTTCAAAGCCAAGGAGGGCCTTTTCGAATGGTTGGTCATGCCTTTCAAGCTGACGAATGCTCCTGCAACCTTCATGAGACTGATGGACGACATCTTGCAGCCATTCACCAACTCATTTGTAGTAGTGTACTTGGATGACATCTTGATCTTCAGCCAGACTTGGGAAGAGCACCTCCACCACATCCGACAAGTCCTCCAAACATTGCGGCAACACAAGTTGTGTGCCAATTTGGACAAGTGCACTTTTGGCATGAGTTAGGTTCAGTATCTGGGATACATTATTGATGATTGTGGGGTACATGTGGATCCAACCAAGATCCAAGTCATTTGGGATTGGCTAGCCCCAACTACTCTAACAAAGCTTCGCAGCTTTCTGGGCCTTGCTAATTTCTACCGCAGGTTTGTGTTGGGATTCTCTCAGATCACTTGGCCCTTGAGTCAAGTCACCAAGGGAGGAGCGAAAGCAAAATTCTTTTGGTCGGAAACTCAACAAAAGGCGTTTGCAAAATTGAAACATCGCCTATGCTGTGCCACAGTGCTCACATTACCAGACTTGCAACAACCATTTGAGATCGAGACAAATGCCTCTAACTATGCTATTGGGGTAGTCCTTACTCAACAAGGGAATCCAGTGGCATATCACAGTGAGACACTGTCCGCAAATATTCCACTTATGACAAAGAGATGTATGCCATTGTACAGGCTTGCCGACAATGGAAGCATTACATTTTGGGGAAGGAAATGATCATCCACACAGACCACCGACCCCTGCAGTTCATGCAGACACAAGGAAAGTTACAGAACGATCGCCATCAGAAGTGGTCCACATATCTACAACAGTTTCATTTGAACATCAAGTACAAGAAGGGAAGGACTAATAATGTTGCAGACTGCCTTAGCCGACCACCGATCGTGGTGATAATGACCATGCTCAACTCTTGTGGGCATGAGACTTCTGATTGGCCACTTCTCTACAAGAGCGATCTAGAATTCAGCCACACATACCAGACGCTCTTGGAGGGAAACCAAGTTCCAAAATTTCACCTCCAGGATGTACTACTGCGTCACATGGGACACCTTTGTGTTCCTTCAAGCGAGCGTTCCAAGATGATTTGGGAAGCGCACTACAGTCGGGTCGCTGGGCATTTCGAGGTTGAGAAAACAGTGGAAATACTGCAAAAGTATTTCTATTCGTTGAACCTTCGACAGGGTGTCGGGAATTACATCCGATCCTGCACTGCCTGCGCCATTGCCAAACCATCCATCAAGAAGCAAGGCCTCTATACTCCGTTGCCTACCCCTAGTCGACCTTGGGAATCCATCTCCATGCATTACATGTCAGGCCTTCCTTCTACTAAGCATAGCAACGATTGTGTGTTTGTGGTCATTGACAGATTCTCAAAGATGGCCATAATGGTGGCCTGCGAAAAGAATATCACAGCAGAAGCCACTGCTAAACTCTTCTTTGAATGAGTGTGGGTACACTTTGGGATCCCACAGTCTATAATATCAGACTGGGATAGCAGGTTCCTTAGTATATTATGGTCTAGCCTATGGTCAATACTAGACACCAATCTCACAAAGTCCACAACTTTCCATCCCCAGACTGATGGCCAGACAGAGGTCATCAATAGGATGATCATACACATTTTGCGCATGTAAAACTCAAAGCATCCATGCACATGGGATGAGAGCCTCCCCTATGTACAACACAGCTATAACCGGGCCCTCCACAGCTCAACCAACCACAGCCCCTTTCAGGTGGGCTTGGGATTCCAGCCACTATGTCCCATTGGTGTAGCCATGCCATTTGCAGCTACTCAGGCTGATTCAGCTCATATCCAGTCTGAAGTTTCCAAGGCAAACAGCTTCATTGAGCGCGTTTAGCGCATTCGCCAACAGGTTCATGACATATTGGACAAATCCAATGCTAAGTACAAGCAGTGACATGATCAGCATCGGGTGCAACACAACTTCCAGGTGGGTGACAAAGTGTGGCTACATTTGCAGAAGGAGCGCCTCGCTGGACCCCACCGCAAGCTTTGCCCGCTCCGATATGGGCCATACACCATCACCAAGGTTGTTGGGGACAATTCCTTCGAGCTCAGTATTCCACCATTCCTTGGTCTACACCCAGTGTTCAATGTGGATTGCCTTCGGCCCTACTTTCCACCTCTACTGGACACATGCAGACGACATGCTGACAATAGGCTGTTTTTGAGAGGCCCATGATATCATGTTTGTACCCAAATGGAAAGAATAACTAGATGTTCTCTTCCTATCATCAATATTTCCTACAATGTCATTATCAGTGTACTCAGTGAGAGTATTGTCCAGTGAATGAGTGTACCAAATTCCATATCCAACTGTACCTGTAACATATCTCAGAATTTGTTTTCCAACTTTCCAGTGAGTATTTTGGAGACTCCATAAACTTGGAGATCAAGCTAACATCATACATCAAACCAAGTCAAGTTGAAGTCAAATACATTAAACTACTTACCATTCTTTTATAAAATTGTAGAGTTCATTGGTGGTCCATCATCATTCTTACTTAACTTGGTGCCTGTAGCAATGGGCGATTTCTGCTAGTTTGCATTTATCCATCCCGAATCTCTGCAAAATGTTTGTAGAATATGAAGATTGCATCATCAAAATGTGAAATAATTAGAATAAAATAAAATAAAAATATGTATTCAACATGGAATGCAAAGAGGGAGCTAACTAAAATTAGCACAAAGAAAGAAAATGGACATCTTGTAATAGGGATTGAATGAAGAGCTCATACAATTCATTAAAAAAAATATCTAAGCACATGCATCTAGAGAAAAGAGGTTGTAAACAAAAAAAAATGGGCAGAAATTGTCTCCATTAATGATATTCAAATAGAGAACACATTAATGATGAACATGTGATTAAAAAAATTACATAACAAATTTTCAACAAGTAATAGGAAGGCAGGGCAAAAACTCAGGCAACCTTTCTCATCACCTTGAAAGTACTTGACCTTTAATTTTATTGCACAAGTATGAAAAAAATTGAATCGCAAGGCATATAAGATCACCAGTACAAGATTTGAATCACAGGGCATAGCCCGACCACTAATAAAAAAAATTGAATCACAGGGCATAGAAGACCACTAATACATAACTGAATCTTTCAAGTTCATAGATTTTCCCCTATTCCCCTATTCTATTAATAAGCTATGAGAATAAAACATCCAATATCCTACTAAATTTTTAATCTAGTGTACAAGGAATGATTAAAAAGGCTAGAAAATTAAGGTAAGCTATCTCTATTAATGTTATTCCAACAAAACAAGTTGATCGTTAACCATATAGAAATATGGGCATTATTAGAAGAAAATGCAGAGTAGGTATTCAACAAGAAGGAATTCATAGACATAGATAACAAGAATTAGCATAAAAAATAGACAAATAAACACAAACAACTTTTAAATAAAAATGAAATAAAATAACCTTGCGAGCATTCTCTCTCGAGATTCCACCTCTAAGAGTCTTGATTAGTAAACAACAAAAAGGGTAAAACAAGTCACAAGAAATGCAAAAGTTAAAAGTAAGCATGAAATTTACTCGATCAACAAATTTTCTTGAAACTGTTAGATTGCATTCTAGTGATAAGCAGTGTAGTTAATTTCAATCAACAAATTATATTCCTGTATATTTCTAATCATACGCATCCTGAAAATTAAAGGTTACAGAGATCAAGAATTTGTAAAACTAAACCAAAAAGTTAATGAAACGACCTCCATTATAATTGTTCAAACATAGCAAGATGATCATGAATAGTGGACATTGACATAGAAAGAAGAAAGAACAAAAAAAGAATTCAACAACTTTTAGCTTGAAGAAAGGACTGAAAAAAAGAAAAAAATAGATATTTAGAGATCCATAATAAATGGTATCAATGTATATAAATGTTATTCATACACATTAACAAGAAGAAAACACAAAATATGCATTCAAAAATAGGGAATACTGACAAAATAGGTTATAATCAGAAACCAAAATATAACAAGGAATACAAATAGAGATAACACGAGTAAAATGAAAAATACAATTAAAAAACATGGAATATAGACAGAGTTAACAAGGATTAAAATGAAGAAGAAAATTCATCACACGAGTCATAAATAAGTTAATATAGGTCAAATGTAATCGTAAGCACCATGTACGCATTTGAATTCGAAGGGTTTTGCATAGAGAAAAAAACTAGATACAAATCATGGGAAACAGAAATAACTGATGCAAAACCAAGTACACAATTTCCTAAATTTGATACATGTTGATTACATGCTTTCCATGAACAATTTAACAACCGTTCATTGACTAAACATACATTCCATTATTTTGCTAAATCTCTTATCGGTAAATCAAAAGTTAGAGAAAAATAATTGTTAAAAGAAATAGAAATCCAATAGAAACCTATCAAAATAGAATACCAAAATATGATCCGAAGAAATTAATAGAGAACATGGACTGCACTTGATGACTTGAAGTTGATGAGATGAAGAACTTAGCAAATGAAAAAAAAAACACTACATCACAGACATCCAAGCACTGCATCACAGATATAAATTAATACCAGAGAGAACTTGTGAATACTTCAAATGCACTTGATGACGTCAAGTCATAAGATGAAAAAAGCATTGCATCACAGACATCCAAGCAAAGCAAAAAAGCACTGCATCACAGACATAAATTAATACCATACAAAACTTATGAATACTTCAAATGCACTCTATGACTTCAAGTCATCAGATGAAAACAAAAGCAGAGCATCACAAACATCCAAGCAACCACAAGGACTGCACTTGATGACTCCAAGTCATCAGATGCAAAAAGAAGCACTGCATCATAGACGTCAATACTAGAGAGAACTTATAAATAATCTTGATGCCTTAGACGATTGTCATTGCTTTTGTTTTCTTTGACAGAAAATCATTGTTTTTTTTGCTTTTTGTATTGTATTGATGAGAAATGCAGTTAATTTAGATCAACAAATTATATTCCTATATATTTATGTGGAAATTAAAGGTTACAAAGATCAAGAATTCATAAAACTAAACCAGAAAGTTAGTGAAATATCCCTCATTATAATTGTTCAAACATAGTACGTTGATCATGAACAATGGACATTAACTTAAAAAGAAAAAGAAAAACATTCAACAACTTATAGCTAGAAGAAAGCACATAATAGACAAAGAAAAAATGGAATAGAGATCCCATAATCAATGGTATCAATTTTGTATAAATGTTATTCATAAACATTAACATAGATACATGACAAGAATAAAACACACAAAAAAATAAGTCAAAATAGGTTGTAAATGAAAACCAAAATATTATAGAGAACACAAATAGAGATAACAGAGAAAAAAAATTAAAAAACAGAGAATACAGATATAGATAACACAGATTAAAATGAAAGAAGAAAATTCAAATACCGGGAATACATACAGAGATAACACGGATTAAGATGAAGAAAATTCAAAAACAGAGAATACAAACATAGATAACACAAAGTAAAATGAAAAAGAAAATTCACCACATGATTCACAAATAGGTAAATATAAGTCAAAAGCATTAGTTCACCGTGGTAAGGATTCTGCATATTGAAAAAATATTCAATACAAATTATGCAAAACCAAGCACACAATTTCCTAAATTTGCTACATGTTGCTTACATGTTTTCCATGAACAATTAACAACAATTAATTGACTAAACATACATTCCAATATTTTGCTAAATTTCTTAGCTATAACTATAAATTATAAGTTAGAGAAAAATATATGTTAAAGGAATCCAAAATCCAATAGAAACCTCTTAAAATATAATACAAAATTATGATCCAAAAAAAACAAAATTATGATCTAAATAAATTAATAAAAAACAAGGACTGCACTTGATGAATTGAAGTCATGAGATGAAGAACGAAGCAAAAGAATAAAACACTACAACACAGACATCTATGCAAAAAAACACTACATCAAAGACATAAATTAATATCAGAGAGAACTTATAAATACTTCAAATCCGCTCTGACTTCAAGTCATCGAATGAAAAAAGAAAGTGCATCACGGACATCCAAGCAGGCACAAATATTGATGACTTGAACTTCGAGTCATCGTATGAAGAAAGAAGCGAATAATAAAATATATCCATCACAGACATACAAACAATCACAAGCTCAATCAATACCAGAGAGAGATTATAAAGACTCTATATGCCTTAGACATACAAGCCTCTCAATGCCTTAGACGATTTCCTCATGGAACTTATAAATATTCCCAATGCCTTAGATGAAGATGATTGTCGTTGCATACTTGATGACATCAAAACAATGCATCACACACATCCAAGCAAATAGGAAAACTTCTACATCTACACCCAAGCAGGCACACATTTGCATCTTATAAATTTATGACATCCCAACACTGCATCATAGACATCCTAAATATTTCTGATTATATGCATCTTAGGCACACATTTGCATCTTAGAAATTTCTAACATCTCATCATTGCATCACAAACATCCTAAATATTTATGATCATATGCATCTTAGAAATTAAAATTCACATAGATCAAGAATATGTACAACAAAACAAGACCAGAAAATTAGTGAAACATACTCCATTAAGTAAACATGCATTTCAATATTATGCTAAATTTATTAGCTGTAAATTAAAAGTTAGAGAAAACTAAATGTTAAAGGAAGCAAAAACTGGTGGAGACGTCTCCATTGACGTTGTGGAAATAGAATACAAAATTATGATCCAAAGAAATTAATAGAGAACAAGGACTACCTTCATGACTTAAGTCATGAGATGAAGAGAGAAACAAACGAAAAAATCACTTCATCACAAACATCCAAGCTCAATTAATCCTAGAGACTTCAAATCACGAGATAAATAAAAAAAGCATTACATCCCAGTAAAAAAGGAACAAACTCAATTAATATAAAGAACAGAGACTTCGAATGCACTCGATGACTTCAAGTCATCAAACGAATTAAAAAATATCTGCATCAGAGACATCCAATTAGAAGGCACAAACTCAATCAATACCAGAGAGAACTTATAAAGACTCTAGATGCCTTAAACATACAAGCCAACCTCTCAATGCCTTAGATGATTGCCTTAGATAACTTAGAGATACTCCCAATGCCTTAGAAAATTGTCGTTTCATACTTGATGACATCCCAACACTGCATCACAGACATCTAAGAAGAAAGGGAAATTTCTACATCCAAGCAGGCACACATCAGATCAATACCAGAGAGAACTTATAAATACTCGAGATTTCCTTAAACGATTGTCGCTTTTGTTTTCTTTGGCTGAAAATCATTGCTTTCTTTTTGTTTTTTGCTTTTTTTTATTTATGGGAAAAGCATGGACAAAACACAGTTTGCCATGTTTTTTTTCTTTACCGGAAAAACATGGATGACAAAAACAGTTTCAGAAACTTTTTGTTTTCATTACCAGAAAAACATAGACGACAAAACCAATCTCCGATGCACCCTATTGGAATGTTTAAATTTAGTTTTTTACTATTTAAACATTATTTATACTATATTGTGCATTAACTTTACTATTCTAAAATTTAAAAATATCCCTTCAACATAGGTAAATGATAGCATGGACTTTTTAAGAAAAATACATTAAATCAAACACTATACTACTAAGTATGCATTTGTCGTCGAGTTAAACATGCACCTTTATAATAATAATACTTGTTATTCTTTAGCACTTAATTTATTTAGATCTATTGGATTTGGGAAAGTGTTAGCATAAATATCACTCATGGTCACTTGAAAGACGCTTAAACAAGATGCAAGACTACTTGGTCTATTAAGAATTGACCCTATTCAACTTTGATGAAATTATAAAAATACATTTTTCATCTATTTTGATTTTTCCACAGCCTCTGAATTGTGACGGAAACAACTTGAATTTGGTAAGAAAATCTTCAATCCAAGAATGATCATCAAGTACAAGGGATGACAATTCAACTTCCAATTTCAATGCTTGAAATTCGTTGACTTTTCCAAATAGTGAACTCAATTTGTCCCAGCTTTGTTTTGGTGGTTTACATTCAACAATAGGAAATGACTAACTATCTAAATCATGTATCCCAATCAAACCCATGTATTCATCAAGTTTGTTCCTATAAGCAAATATTTCAATTTCCTTTGCAAATATTAGTTGTGCTTCAGCAAACATTTTCCATAGACCTTTTGATTGTAGAAGTTGTTTCATTTCGACTTTCCAAGTATGACAATTATCAACATGGTGCAAGCCTCTAGAGGACACACATGTTAATCCCAACTTTTAAAACGTTATTCCAGTTCCCAATGTGATAGCCAACAAATTCTCCTTTGTAAGACTGGTATGAAGTCTATAGACTTATATCAAGCATAAAATAATAATCTATTTTTAAAATCAAATCAAATAAATAGAAATTGCAGGCTCACACTAAGCATGTAGTACATAAAAAAATTACTATGTTTCTGGAATTTCTACATGCAACCGCCCAAAACACAATTAGTCTCTTCTTAGGAACACTGAGTAAGACACACGGGGGCATCACTCAGTGAACTTGTTACATAGCACGATCGTTCGAAGGATATTAAAGACTATCCCTAATTTCACTAAATATTGGAAAATGCCTCCTGAAATTATATTGTTGAACCCCCCTCCAAATATATCATTCCAATTAAGAAAGCCCCTAGTTTCACCAAATATTGTAGGTATCCATTTTTACCAATTTATTTTTAACACCCCCTTTATATCATATTGTCAACTTTGAAGCTCAAATGCACGAAATGATGAAGCCAAGGAACAAACCATATCTCATCATGCAAAGGAACAAAAACTAGTTCTAGTGTTTGTGCCAACACAGAAATATGCATGAACTACTACTTTCTGAATTGAACACCTCTTTGATTTTTCTCCAATAACACAAAGTTGGTTTTCTTATAATACTTGAGCACTCAAGAAACCAGTACTAGTATGAATCCATTCCATGGTTTGGAGGTATAAATCCAACCCACAATTTGGAGGTTATTTCTTAGTAACAATTATGGCTGATATGAATCCATCCCATAATTTAGAGGTATGAATCTAGCCCGTGATTTGGAAGTTATTTCCTAGAAAAAAATAAGACCAATATGAATCCAACTCATGATTTGGAGGTATGAATTGAGCCCATGATTTGGAGGTATGAATCCATCCCATGATTTGGAAGTTATTCCTCATCCCACCCAAATAAAATAACCCCCAATATTTATATTACTATGTCAAATTAAACCCCCCCCTTGAACCCTTAATACGAGGCAATATATTTTTGAAGGTTTTAGGATTATTCAAGCCCCCAATATGAATGGATGTGATATGATATTGCATTGATAGTGAACCCCCCGTGGTATGACACTCACGGTCTGACCAAAGTTTGTTGGAACTCCAAACTCTTTTCTTTTTGAAATAAACAATTGTTAATACCAAAATAATGATTATTGTAGTAGAGCATTTATTTCAACCAGAGAGAAAAAAAAAACAAAAAATATTACTAGATTTCAAAGTGTATGTTCTTTAGCCTAGTTTTGCTATCTTACATTCAGAAATCGTCAAACTCGTGCATTTTATTAAATATAATATTTGCATAGTAAAAAAACAACGTTTATGGTTTTAAATGCCAAGTCAAAATTTCCAAGTTTCCAGGCATTTCCATTCACATCATTTGAGAAGAAATTTTGTAGAATCTTGATGCCTCTATTCAAAAAATTTATTTCAAATATAAAGATTCAAAACAACAAAAGGAAAATTGCTAAGTTCCTACGTTTTCTCATAAAGACTGCTCTACGTATTTATTTTTACAGGCTCTGGTCACTAACTCAAAAAAATGAGAAGTTTTACACATAAAAACAGAGAGTGATCCTCCTTTCCTAGAGTGAGAAGTTAGAAGATCTAATTTTAGCACACTTCCTATTTTATCTCAATAATAAAACTAACTCTTAGTTAACCTACCAACTTAGATTCAAAACCAACTAAATCTATTTCTAAATATCTCGAAATTAATTATTTTAGCACACTCCCTAATTTATCTCAATAATAAAATTAACTCTTAGTTACCCTACCAACTTAGATTCAAAATCAACTAAATCTATTTCTAAATATCTCGAAATTATTTGTTTTATTAAATACTCCAGCTTGGTCGTTTGACACCTCTGTACTCTATGCAATCATGGTGTTACGTTGTCAAACTGAACTTGATTCCCCTGCATCATAACAACCCTAGTCTCAACCATTTTAATAAGAATCATTGAGAGCAGAAAAAAACACTAAAATTGTGTCTTGCAATCTCCAAATAATTGATAGTGAAAAAATACAATCCCCATGCACAAAACAAGGGCATTGAAGGAAAATTTATGCTGAAACATCTTATCAAAAAATAGATTTAGAGAAATTCTACAATTTGTTTAAAAAATCTACGTTCAATTTGTTTAAAAAATCTACGTTGTGTTTAAAAAAATTACAATGCATCTGGATTGAGTACCACCACTTACATTTTTTGTTTTAATATATTGTTGCTCTCCCTTTTCTATTTATTATTTTAACTTTTAATAAATTTTTATTTTACGTTGTCTCTATCCTTGGGTGGGCATGGTGCTTACAAGTAGAAATGACCCAATGAAGGGCATATCTGTCACAGCCCTACAACACCCTCGTCACTTCAATGTCTAGTTGGGGTGTGCGGCACTGCCCAAAAACGCCTATATGGTCTTGGAGCCCACTACTCGCACTTGACATGGTTAGATGGCATGATGAAGGCACCCACACACATATGATGACGGTTTGACACTTACACACTTATGATGATCCTTGTACTCTTGAAGGTGGGGTGAAGGTGTTGACACTTAATGACTTTGAAGATGATAACACTTGGACACCTATTACACCCTTGGTGTTGATGATATGGTGGACACCCTACGAACTTTAATGATATGGCAAAGAAACAATAATTAAGAAATACATGCAATGGTAGGGCTTGATCCTTGAATGGTGACATGTATATGGAAGCCCTAGAGGGTTAAATGGCAACCCTTTGATGAGGACATCCTTATGGTGAGGAATGAGTGTGTGTCTTGCAACACAAGTGGAATACTGATTTGATTTAAACAAAACAAAAAAACAAAATAATAAATCAAATTTGAATTCAAAGTCAAAATAATAAAAATTCAAATTATAAGACACTTACCTTGCTCACCCTAGAAGTCGGCCAGCATGAAGTTGTCCACTTTAATATGTATGAAAATGCATATGTCAGCATCCAAAAAATAGATCAACAAATTGGAGGAAGATCCACTCTGAAATTCGAAGGTTTGACTGAGGCAAATTCCAGAGGAGCAGTCCAAGCTAAAGAAAAACAACAGTCCCAAATTTTTGGTGGTTTATGATAGTCTGATCTTGGACTTGTCTTGGTTTGTTTTCTTCTCATTTTGCAGCAGAAGTTAAGCAGTCAAGGGTGGACTTCTTTGGGGTTTTGACCAGCATATATTTCCACAATCCCGAGTTTGCAACAGACTGGATTTTCGGATGAGATAGCTCTGTGATTTTTTTTCGTGGACTGAGGCAATTTGTCTGAGATTTTTCGGAGTCATTATACACCAATCCCGAAATTGCAGATTAAATAGTCCGAATTTATTACAGCAGTTAGTGATCTCGGAGGTGACTAGCAGTGTCTTGGAAAGTCATTTTTTGATGTTTTGAAGCTCAGAGATTGACCAGCAGCAATTCGTGTTCTTTCACTTGCTTGAGGCCTTCCACAGCACAAAAACATACCATACCTAGCACACAGTATGAATTCACATATTAGATGAAAGTTCCATACTTGACAGAAATTTGAGTTTGTGACTTTTGATGGAAACCTTTACACAGTCACCTATACAGTCCAAGTTCTTTGGGTTAGGGTTACAGTCATCAATCCAAGCTTCTTGGGTACCATGGATGTGAAGAATTTCTTGACATGACTATAGAGGACATGAGCAAACCCTTGGGATGAACAACCCCTTGATATACATCTTGATGATGCTTTATGATATGATGCATGCAAATATGTACTCTATGCAAACTATGATGATACATGGTCCATGATGATGATGCATGATGATGAAACTCCATGACAATGTTGAAGATGATGTCTATGCATTTTGATACAATAATGATGCACTCCTATACTGGAAAATGATCTTATTCCAGTGAAGGTATGTATGTGTGCCTTAAGAAGTTTATACAGTAAGAGGTTAAAGGACAAAGTTTGTTGTAAACTTTTACACAGCCCAGAAATTTGTGGTGTAGGACATCTTCAAGTTTGAGGTTTGTTTTAAGTCTGTAGTATGCACAGTTGAAGTCTAATCAAGTCAGCAGAGGTTGATGATGTTTGATGGTGCCTACCCTATGTTGATGAATATTCCATGACTTTCCTAGAAGTGACAAATGCATACCTAACATATACAGATGACATCCTTATAGTAGTGCACATACAATTATGAAGTGATCGTGAAATATACAGTGACATCCTTGGATGTGTAACAAGCAGCAAACAATGACAAGTATATTTAAGATGTTGTTCACTATTGTTGATGAATCTCCAAGACTGTTGGCACTGAATTCATAAACAGATTAGCATCCAAGAAGAAGATCATCTGCATGCTGGAGCATACCATTCACAGGTCATAGGAGAGTTAGTTGAATGAGATGAACTGTGATTTAGTAAGTTGAGGTTTGACTGCAGATATGATGGTATGTTGAGCAGCTTTGATTGATTTAGAGATTTGTGACAACTCTTGATTTGACAAACTGATACCTTTGGTGTTAGTGACTGATTGGTTTGATAGTGATAACTTGAATGACAATATCTTGATGTGACATCTACAGCAGTTATAGCATCTTTATGTGACAGCTTGACAGTGACATACATTGACTTGGAAAAATAGTGACAGCCATTGGCATATGACAGTGACAACAGTCTGATATGATATGATAGATGATAGTGACAGGTTGATGACATTGACAGTGCTTACACAGTGAGATGCTCGACAGATTGAATATGACAGTGAGTTTATGGCAGTGATGCACCTACAGCTAAAGACATGATGTTGATGGACAAAATGCTGATGTGACAGAGATTGCTTGTGATGAAGACATGATGCCGGTGGACAGAATGAAGAGTTAATGTGACTGTATGAAGAAGTGTTGATGAATGCTCCTTGAAGAGATGCTAGAGATAAGTGCTGGTGTGATGTGACAGTGATGAAAATGTGTTGAGACAGTGAGCTTAAATTGTAAATGCAAGCTTGATTCGCATATGAGGTTAGGATACCTCAAACCCTTCTTAGCAGGGTCTAAGAAAACCAGGCAAGGTCCTGGATGCAGAGTAGGTGCTCTTTGTATCAGTAGGTGTTGATTTTACCTCACAGTTGTAGCCGGTCCAAAACTAATACAAAAAGATTATAAAATTATATGGTGTTGTGTTCTTTTGTGTTATGGTTCTTGATGATTCAAATGCTTATGCTATGTGAATGATGAAGTGAAAGATGTTTATGAAATAATTATGAGATTGGTAGAATGATGAATTGGTAGTTAATTGTGACAAGCTAAGAAAAGTTTTAAAATTGCTTTACACTGATTCAACCCCCCTCTCAGTGTCTAACACTTTCTTCTATGCCTTCTTCCAACAAATGCCTCCGTGCATATATACTCGTTGTTTGGGTAGGCGCGACCCAAGGTGGGAATGCCCTTGCTTAGCGCTCATGCAAAGCATCATGTCGATGTCTAATCATTTTGTAGTGCGCTCGTTGGTCGTGGTGTTGGCGCTCTGTTCCATGGGCGCTTTGGTCCAACGTCCCCACATCTCCACGGTCATCGTGTGTCCCTTGTGGGAATGTCTTCAGTGGGATGGGTGGGGGATTGTGCAAGCACGCCCCAACTCCCCCGTCTTCGCTTCCCCCACCTTCCACTTGAGTGCTCGGCTCCCCGACGTCTTTTATGATATGTATCCAATGCACATCTAGGCTTTTGATTTCAATGGGCTTGCCATGCGCCAAAAGTAAGTGTGGGTGTCGATTGTGGGAGCGCGCCCTGTCCTGGTCTGTACACCCCACTTAGACTACTTGTGCATTCCATCGATTTGGGCAAGGTTCTCATCGCCATTTCACTTCTTATCCAGCCGAACGTCTTCTTTCCCACATGGGCGCCCAAGACAGCCTCTTGGGCAGGATCACTTGTTCCTTTGGGTGTGAAAGTGGTGTTCCTTAGGACTCTTGGTCTGATGGCTGTGACATCCTCCCCCACTTCATCTTTTTGTTGTCCTTGGAAATGTCCCCAAGTCCCTATCCTTGGAAACATGTTGCAACCATTGTCTGTGACCTCCGCTTCACTCCATGCATCTTGGATGGCCTACAACTATCATCACAACTAGGTCATCTCTTCAAGAAAGCTCTCGTAGTCTATGCTTCTGTCCACTTACTCTACAACTAGTACTTCATGCCTTTCTTCCTACTTTCGTCCGTTGTACACCTCATGAGTGGAATGGTTGGGTAGCTAGTCCATCTGTAGTGTCCACCTCACAAGATGAACTTTGTCATTCTGAAACCAACTTTCCTTTGTCTTTTTTAGTGTCCTCAAGCCATATGTGTTCAACACAAGCCTCCCCTTCTCTTTCCTTGGTTAATTTTTCTTCGTTTGTAGGCTACCTCTCAAAGGCACCTAAGGCCTCACCACCATCTCCAAAGGTAGTGAGACTAAGTGTTGTTTGGATCACATTAAGAGAAATGGCGGGCGATGCAATGGGTCATCGCCTCCAACATCTTCTCGACACAAGTACCTTAGCGCAACTTTGAATCCTCTGTTAATGCACCCAATCTCTCCCAACCGAGCTTGATTTAGTTTGGACACTGTGATTCTAAACACAAGTGTGATCACATCTATCGAAATCTCGCAAATGTTGTGTGAACCTGTCAAAGACACTTCCTTTGTATTTGTTTGCTACAGCCTTTTCTTAGCTCTCTTCTTAGTAGTCTTACTCAACCCTTTGAATGGATCGTTCGTCTTCTTACAAACTTCTTAGTGCTTCGAACTTTCCGAAGTCGCTATCATACATTTTATGTCTTGCACTTGAAGGATGTTTTTCACATCAACTTCCTTAGTCTTTCCTTCATCTAGAAAGTGCTTACTTTCCAAGTAAGTGAGGACCGCCTCCATTTTGTTTGGATGACATCCCACTTGTTCTAACCTTTCTTGTGTCAACTATGAGGCTGGGAATCCTATAGCATGAATGAAAAATGCAATGACAATTGTCGCATCATGTGATTGGTAATATTCGCTAGTGTTTCCTTCACAATCATTGGACTCCTCCAAAATATGTTGTTCTCTGCTTGCTTGGTCCAACACCTCCTTGTGCTACCCTTCATCATCATTGTTGCTCGACAACATCTCAACTGTGCTTCCAATGATGAATCCTATGGACTGTGTTGTTGCAAGAAACGAATCACCACCATTTTGTTGCAAAGTGTCTATTGAAATGCAAAAGGACTCAACCTCCCTACGGATCGAGTCCATTCGTTCTTCCAATGAAGCCACCCTTTTAACCAAAGAATGACCAACTTCCTTGGTTGTGCTTTTCTTGTCGTCTTTTACCGAAATTTGTGTCTGTCGAATGTTGCATTGAGCCAAGTTTATGAACTTGCTAGGTTCTTCGAGTATCTGAACCGAAGAAATCCTTGGCCACCATCCTAGCTTTCTCTTTTGGATCATGAAAAAACTCCTTGCTCCGGAGTCTCCTAAGAACATAAAGTGACCTACATGTGGAACCGACATGACACAAGCTGACCAAAAGAAATATTTTCCAAGGATCATCGAGTGATTGTCTAATGGAACGACTTCCAAGTCCAATTTTCCATTCCATATTCCAAGTTTGAGTGGTGTTGCGTTTACTCTACTCATCACAGACTTCACCTCTGAATCCAATGCCTTGAATCGAGATTGATTGAATCCCAATGAACTTTGAAGGGATGTTGCAGTCTTGTTGCTCACCAAGCTCTGAGTAGCGCCTACGTCAACTAGTGCAGAAAATTTTAGGCCACTCATTGTAGCTTCCACAAAAATCAGGCTTTGCAGGCTTGCTTCTTGACTCCTTGTTGTTTCTCTGATGCAAGCTTGAACCACTTTCATGGCTTCAAAAATATTGTCTGAATATTTAGGTGCTTCCAGCACTCTCATTTCTACTATCCTTTTTGTTGTCCCTTTTTAACTAAGGCTTCCCTCACCAAACAATTCTTTGCATAGTGGTCACCTTTGCAAACATAGCAGGCTATTTGTTTCTTCTTCGGCACCTCTAGTTGCTTCTAGCTTGACTCACCTTGAGTGTTTTCTTCCTTCCTCCCAGTCGTTGTTGGTTTGAAAGTGCTAGCAACCGGTGTGTCTCTAGTTCCATCTACGAAACCAAGTCCTAGAATGCCTTGTCCATTACACACTTGACCTTCCCCCAGCACTCCTTCGTCGCATCCAACAAGGTCTCTGACAACTCTATCCCTTCTTTCAAAATTCCCTCTTCATTTTTCATTGTCCATCTCGTTGTTCCAACAAAGCTTTAGCTTGCCCGGACGCACTTCAAACATGCTCCATCTTGACTTAGCCATATGTTTATCCGAACCTGGGTGCTCTGCCTTTGTTCTCACCTACTTCGGGTAGCACCCTTTTTTGTAGCACCTTCACAGGTGGCTTGTCTCCCCCTTGCAAGTGTTCTTTAACCGATATGTTATGTGTGAAGCTGCCCATCAAAGCATCTTCACGAGAGTAGCGCTCTCCCTTTGGCGTCCAATGTTTTCATCGTCCAAACATCGGCGCCTTCATCTCTTTCTCCCAAACCTTAGCACCTTGTTGATGTGCCAGCGTGTCGTCTACGGATCGTAGACTGTAGTGTGTTTGCTTAGCACACTTAGCGAACCTAAGTTCCTTTCGCACAATCTATTTTGAGGCTCAATGCACCTGTCGAGCGCATCACCAACCTTGGCTTGTGAAACCGCCTTCCTAGTCGCTGTGATCACTTGTTGTCCAGCAGCAAAGTGCTATGGTGTCGCCTGCTTCGCAAGTAGTGTGTCTTTTAACCAGTTGCTTTCCTTCATCAACCCAACGTTGTGGATTCTCTGGTACCACCTGTCACAACCCTATGAAAACCTAGTTACTTCGATGACTAGACAGGGGTGTGCGGCGCTGCCCAAGAACATCGACAGACTACGCCACACCATCTGTCAGCGAACATGTTTTAGGTAGACGATCTCATAAGTTTTTTTTTAATATTTCATGTGTATAATGTATATTCAAAAAAGTAAAGCTCATATTTTGGTAGCTTTGGATAAGAAAATAAAAGAAGTAAATTAATAAAACTAAAATATGGAGACAATATTGTTCACATAGAAAGAAATTTGGAATATCATGTATGTAAACTGAGACTTGAAATTATTAAGTGATTACTAAGGATAATGAACTTTTCAAGATAAAACAAAAAAGAATGATAAAAGTTGCAACATAATAGTCCACATGTACAAGAGGAGAACAATAGCAATTATTTTCATGTCATACCTCAATCATGTAAAACCAACATAGAATCATCTAAACTTTGGATCTACCATGCGCCAAGAGGGATCGAATCCTTAGAGGTGCAAACATATCGACAAGTTTTGCACAAAATTTTAGATGGATCTTTATTGGGATCTCCATGTTAGACTTCAAGCCTTACATGAGGCACAACAATTTTAGACATATTTTGATCCCATCTCTAATCCAGAACGAGACTTCCAGTTCTAGAATTATAATTTATTTTCATTCAACACCTCGTTTGGAAGTGTTGTGAATGCACTATAGGATATGTATGTTTAGGAATGGATTGGTCCATTCATAGAAAAATGATGTTAGATTGTCAAAACCTACCAGTAGTATTAATCACAATACTTATTGTTAATGATGACAAATTATCAAAACCTAATAGTAGTGAGTGTCTTCAATTCGATAGAGGATTGATATAGTGTGATTTCATTGTCCCTTCCTCTTTTTGCACCATCTTGTATAAGGATGGAACACACAATAGACTTCCATCAAAGTGATAATGAAGAAGCAAGAATTTCATAACCAATGAGTTAGTATGCTTTTCGGATCATGGAATGTTGTTAAGGTAGATATTTTGTTCATCTTCTTTGAAATCCAACACATCACCAAAGTCCCAAGAACATTGAAATCTTCCAAGTGGATGATACGATTTTTTGGGTTGGTGGAGATTTTGTACATGTTAGAATTTGAAGTCGTTAACGTCATTGGATCCACTCTCTACCTTTTGATTTTGCGAGATCAATGAAGAATTGTTCATTAAATTTTATTTTACAATCGATTTGATACATTATATGCCATGTAAGTAAGTAGGGTCATGCATATTTGAGTTTTGATTTGTAGCCCAAAATGTGCCAATGTAGCCAGCATGGTTTGAGAGGTTTCGAAGTTTCTTTTTTGTCGCTTAAACATAGGGCTAAGTCTTGCGAGGAGAGATGGTTAAAGACTCATGAGATATTTTATGTTATAGATTGGTTTTAGAGATCTTCCATTTTTCTAACCTGTAAAAATAAAGTTTAAATGCACACATGTGTACAAAATGCCACTAAAAATTTCAAAGGTTAGTTTTAAAAATGAATAAAAAACCTAATTTCCTAACATAATTTAAAAAAAAATGTGCGCTCCAGTGCATTTTGTGTAGACTATGTTATTTTTTTTTTCAAAAATGATACATCTATCACTAAATTAATTTACGTGTACACAAAAAACCACTTGTTATCTTTTCTTGAAATTTACAAGAACCAACCTATCATTAAATGCCATTTTGACATTTTGAACAATAATTTTAATTAAAAAAATATAGGTGGAAAGGCAATATAATTCCCAACAATTTGTTTTTTTGTTGCTTGTTGAAATCCATAAGGAATATATGAGTTTTGAGGGCTTCGATTGTATAAATGAGTAAAAAATCGAATTTTCACCGTCACTTTTGGCAAAAAAGTGTTACCCACCTTCATGGATTCACCTTGTTCCCTCTGCTAGGTTTTGATAATGTAACTCATCACAACACATAGTACAGAAAGGAGGCAATGAGGTGACCGCATCCTCAAAGCCAAAAGATATGGCAATGAGGAAACTGATTTTAGTTATTTAGTCACCAACCCTTTCCATACTTCTTCACATACTGGTATTCTCTTTTGAGTGACACCAATCCACAATTTTATTTTGAGATGGATGGTATACCAAAATGGGTTGTTTCTATGAGAAAGGAGTATTTTTCCTCATTGAAGAATAACACCTATATTCTTGTTCCTCTTCCTAAAGAACACAAACTTGAACATTATCAATGGCTTTATGAAATGAAATATGCAGCAGATGGTTCTATTGACAAGCATAAAGCACGTCATGTATTCAAGGGAATTTTACAAGTTAAAGGAATTGATTATTCCGAGACCTTTTCCCCCGTTGCCAAGAGTGTTTTTCTACATGGATATTTTTATGAGGAAATTTACATGGAGAAATATTCTAGTTTTATGTAGGATCCTTCACATGTTTGCAACTTTGACGTTAATTATGTGGTCTCAAACAAGCTCCCCGGGCTTGGTGTGAGAATATGTATAGTTTTCTATTTTTTTTAGGTTTCAATCGTTGTCATTCTGATCCTACGGTGTACATTAAGAGGTAGGGCGTTGTTCTATTGATTTTGGTTATGTACATGGATGATTTAATTCTCATTGTTAGTTCTTCATCCACAGTTCAGAGAGTTCATTGATCACTATTGGACAATTTTGATATGACAAAACTTAGTCCTTTGCATTATAATTTTATCGACTTAGATGTCCTTCAATATTCACAAGGGATTTCGAGTTTTTAGTAAAATTATTCATTTGATTTACTTCATTGCTTTGGCATGGTTGATTGCAAGCCTCCACACACTCCATTTTAGTTAAGGCACTCAATTTTTTGTGATTTGTACTTCACCATGTGTTAATCCTTTTCTACATTGGTTGGGAGTCTATTATATTTGACCCATACATGACATGCCATCTCGTTTGTAGGCATGTCTCTTAGCTCTCTCAATTTCTTCATTGGAGTCACTAGAAGGTAGCCAAGCAAATTCCAAGGTACATTAAGGGCACTACCAATTTTGGCATTCGATTTACCTTAGGTTCTTCTCAACTTGTGGGTTTCACTGATTTTGATTGGGCTAGTTTAGTTGATGATCGAATGTCCACCTAGTTTAGTTTTGTCTATCACCTAGAATTTGCTCATATTGCCTAGTATTGCAAGAAGGAATCAATGATTGCATTATCTTATGTATAACTTGAGTATTGTGCTACAATTCTTTGTTAGTCAAGAGGTTATTTGGCTTCAACAACTGATGATAGAGTTTGGAATTAAACAAGATCACCCCACCACTTTTTGTTGTGATAATCAAAGTGCCATACCTGTTTATTGCAATCGAGTAGAGCATCAGAGGAAAAAATGCATAGAGATTGGCATGCAATCAGTTCAACAACTCATCTAGGATGTTGTTCTTAGTTTAGAGTATTTTCCCGATGAAGAGAAAGTTGCAGACATCTTCATTCAACCTTTTACATTGACTCATTTTTTATAGTTGTGATCAATGCTTGGTGAAGAAAATTGTCCTTAGGGTGTGATCTTGAGTCTTCCTTGGGATGAAGGAAATTGTCCTTTAAATAAATGAAAATATATAACATAAAATTTGTGGTTTGATTTAATGAATTGTTTAGAAGGTATATGTTAAACCTCTACCTATACTAAAGAGATATATATAAATTTTTAATATTATCATATAATCAAGTTAATGCACAATATAGTAAATATCATATATAAAGTAGTAAATATCATATATATATATATATATATATATATATATATATATATATATAAAGTATAACTTGTAAATTCTAAACACATATTACACATAAATGGTAAAAATTCATATAATCAAGTTAATACACAATATGGTAAAGATCATATTTAAAGTATAAATGGTAAAAATCATAAACACATATGACATATAAATGGTAGAAATTCTAAATTTAATTACAACCGAACTAGATGCATGGGAAACTGTTTAGAAAAGAAAGAAAAGCGAATAGAAAGCAAAGCAATCGTCCAAAAGCAAATGAAAAAGGCAAAAAGCTAAAATAGAAAACACTAAACGCTAAAATAGAAAACGACAAAAATCTAAAATAGAAAAAATGACAAAAAGCTAAAATAGAAGAAGGCAATTGAGAGAATTATTAAGTTCTCGATAGTATTTACTCAGAGCTTGTGCTTGCTCTCATGATCGAGCTTGTGCAAAGCTTGATTCATTTGCTTCTTTCTTGTGCTTAGATGTCTGTGATGCATAGCACGTTCGACAATATTGGATGTTTGTGATATAGAGCTTTATTCATTCTTTTCTTTTCTTCATTTGATGACTTTAAGTTGAAGACATCGAGCTTGTGCTTGGATGTCTATGATCGAGCTTGTGTTCAACGTCTGTGATACAGAGCCTTTTGCTTCTTTCTTCATTTGATGACTTTAAGTTGAAGACAATCGAGTGCTTATGCCTGCTTGGATGTAGAAGTTGCCCCTTTAGCTGGGATGTCTGGGATGCAGTGTTTTTTTCATTTGCTTATATTTTTTTATCTAATGAATTGAAGTCATCAAGCGTAGCCCCTGTTCTCTAATAGGTTTCCACAACGCCAATGGAGAGGTTGTAATTTTACGCTTTCCTTAACATTTTATTTGTTTGCATTTCATCTGTTAGATTTTCTTGTTTATTTTTATGTTTATGTTTTTGTGTATATTCTTGTTGTTGAATGTTTATATTGTGTTTGTGTTTTTTTTTTCCATAGATATCTATGGTATGTGGTAGGGTGCATCATCATCATGTTTTATGTTTGAACAACTTTGAGGGGAGACCATTTGTTTTGTTTTCTAAGTTTCCTTCCACAAACTATTTGAAGATTTATAATTTTCTAGATTAATGTGATTAAAAATCTAGCCTGATATTGGAATGTTTATTGACATATTATTTATTTGTTTATAGCATTTAATAGAATATAATGCTATTGAAAAGAAATAATTATAAGAAATTATGTGATTAAGTTTTGATTGGATTATTTTTTTCTCTTGATTTACCTTTATGTTTTGTTGCTATACAGAGCCCTTAGAGGTGAAACATTGCCAAGGGCAAGAAAGGTTGTGTATGCTATATTTTCATTTTGTCTTTTTGGTTTTCTCTAAATTTTTTCTTTTTCTTTTACAAATGCTTTGTGACCTTTGATTTTCATTGTCTTTTTGGTTTTCTCTAAATTTTTTCTTTTTGTTTTACAAATGCTTTGTAACCTTTTAATTTCTTAGATGTGTGTGATTCAAATTTTAGCAAAATATTAAAATGCTTAATGTTAGTATCAAATCTCTTGTTTATTTGCTTATGGCATGCTTATATTTATTTTTAAGTTTATTGTTTACTTGTTTATCAATAAAACAAGGGACAAATTCATAATGTGAAAGATTCAGTTTTGTATTGGCTGTCTTCTATACCCTGTGATTCAATTCGTTTCATGCTTATGCAATATCCTTCAAGGTAGATTACTTCCAAGATGATGAAAAATGTTGTTGGAGTTCTTCCCTTGTCTATATATTACTTTATTACTTCTTGTTGAAGAATTGTTTTTGTATTTTTTTCCAATCACATGTTTATATTTGTGTTATGGCTCATGATTAATGTGTTTTCTATTTGAACACCATTAATCAAGACAATTTCTACCAATTTTCTGATTTCTTTTTGCAACCTCTTTTCTCTTTAACCTTTACTTTCATGGCTGCATGTGCTTGCATATTTTGCAGAAATTTGAAATGTAATCAATTGTAATGCTTATCAAATTTTATAGGAAATTTGTGTGATGGTATGAGCTCTTCATTTCATCAAGGTGTCTTGTCCATTTCCTTCTTTTTACTAATTTAAGTCAGCTCCTTCTTTACATTCCATGTTGAATGTATATTCTTTATTTTATTCTAATTATTTCATATTTTGATGCATAATTCTTCTTTACTATGATTAATTTTTGGCCATTAATAAAATTAGCTATATAGTATTCATGACCATTAATTTCCATCATCATGATACATGCAATTAGTGATTTAGTAGAATACTGCAATTTTTAAAATGGTCAAAGCCATTGTTAATTTATTCATGGAAATCAAGTGCCACGTTTATTAACACTGCAATCCAGAAAAGTAATCAAGCTTTGGATGTGATTTGTTTCAACACTTTTTGTTGATGAGAAATGCTTCTCAAGTTCATCTCCTTTGCATTTACAGGTCATATGCTATATTTTCTTGTTCATTTGTATGTTTCTGTGTGTATTCCTTGTTCTTGAATGTCTATGTTGTGTTGATTTTTTTTATGTGTGTGGTATGGTGCATGATCACCATGTTCTCTTTTTGAACAACTTTGATCACCATGTTCTTTGTTTTAAGTTTCTTTTCATAAACCTTTGAGACCTTATAATTTTCAGGATTAGCCTGTTTCAAAATCTACCCTAATATTGGAATGTTTACTGGCAGATCCATTGTTTATTTGTTTATAGAAGTTAAATAGAGTTGAATCTAATCAGTCCCCTGGATTTTGATGATGCATAGCAAGGATGGAATCCCCCCTGCTCTTCTCTTCTAGTGGATCCCGAATTTGTTTCATTTTTCCTAGTGGCATGTGCCTAGTTGTTTTATTTTTTCATTGTAGGGTAATCTTCCCACTGCAGGGTAGGCAGGTGAATGTGGTGAAGGCATTTTAGCAACTCCAGAGTCCTTCACCTCGAGAACTGATTCTGCAGTTGGCAATATAACATGAAACCGACAGCGTTGTAGAGAGGCCCGAGATCATATTCTGCAATTGGCAGCAAAAGATGAAACCAACAACATTGCAGAGCGGCCCAATTGGTTCACAATCCCCTCTAGTGAATGGATTGTTATGAGGTCTCCTATAAGTAGAGTTTCTCCAAATTTAAATCGCCATTTCTCAGGCCTCACCAATAGGTCATCCGTCAAGGTGATTTCATATTCTATTAAACCCAAAGATAAGTACGGCAATGGGCTTCCATATTCTTTCCAACCTCAAGATAAGGATTGCAAATCAATATCAAGGCTCGATGATTACACCAGATATTTGACCCTGGACTCACCTCTATGCAATAGTGTTGATGGACAAGTCTCGTCAACCCTAACACTTGAGCAAGCTAAGCAATTGAACAAGGATTCTTCTAGCAGCACCGACTCTTGCAACATGCAAATTTTTGTTCATTTACACTCACAGGAATCTCTTCATCTACACTAAAAAATGGCAGAGAATTTCTCAACCTTCTATTTTACCAATAGTAACCATTATTTACTCACATTGGAAACTATCTTTTATACAAGAGCTCATCAACATAATAGAGTGCAAGTGAAAAATGATTATAAGAATTTCAGAGATTGAGTTTTCTATGGATTTTCCATTATGCTTTTGTTGTTATGAAGATCTCTTAGAGGTTAAGCATTCCTAAGAAGACAATAAATATTGTGTAGGTTGGATTTTCATGTTCTATTCTCTCATAATTTTTTATTTTCTTTCTACAAATTCTTTATAACCTTTTAGTTTCTTAGATACGTGTGATTCAAACTTTAGCAAAATATTAGAATGCTTAATCTTACTCTCAAATCTCTTGCTTATCTGTTTATGGAATGCTTAGACTTATTCTCAAATTTCTTGTTTATTTGTTTTTGGAATGCTTGCTCTTATTTTCAAATCTCTTGTTTATGCAAATTTAATGTGATCTTCACCAATAGAAGCCAATGCTACAGTCGAAATGATTTTAATGATATGCTAGATTTTTATTATCTCTATTTAGTATGGTTCATTGTCACTTGTGCTCTCCGTTTCAGGTTTTGTACAACATTGATGGATTTCAGGTTTTGTACAACATTGATGGAATCTATTTCCTCTAAATTTTTGGTTTCCTTTTACAAATTCTTTGTAATCTTTTAGTTCCTTGCATGGATGTGATGAAAAAATAGCAGAATACCGGGATGATTTATCTCAGTTCAATTGATTTTTAAATGGAAGTTAAATGGGATGCATATCTACAAACATAATACATTGCTAATGACACATTAGAGGAAATTTGGGGTCTAAAATGGGCCTTATAAGAAAACGTGCCAACAATAAATTTTGTGAGTTGGAATTCAAGAACCAATAGAATTTCAATAAAATGAGTCAACCATAATGGTTGAATTAACATATTTGTCATAAAAGAAAACTACTTTTTTGTTCATATTTTCGACATATCTCCCTATGTTTTTACTCAAATTTCAAGAAGGATAGCTCATTGAATGCGGAATTTAATTCCACATCCAAGGAGTACCCACACTGCATACTTTTGACGGATCCCTCTACCCCAAAAATAAGAAATATCTGAAAAAACGTGATGATGATGTCATCATCATATTTTTTTCAGGTATTTCTTGTTTTTGGGGTAGCGGGGTCCGTCAAATGTATGAAGTGTGGGTACTTGTTGGATGCATAATTAAATTATGCATTCAACGAGCTCTCCCGCTCAGAATTTGAGTAAAAACATAGAGAGATATGTTGAAAATACGAACAAGAAAAGTAGTTTTTTCATTCTTCCTCCAAAATTAATAACTATTATTTTATTATTCTAACTATTATATTATTATTTTAACTATTATTTTATTATTTTCCTTAGGAGGCCCATTTTAGACCCCAAATTTCCTCTAATGAGGTACAATTTCAGGAAAAGGTGAAATTGGATTTTGTATCAGTTGTTTTCGATTTCTTGAGATCTGTGATTTGTTGTAACTATCATGTTCCTATGCAGAGACCTTAGTTGAAATGCAGCTAAGTAACACATCACAAACTGTTGCACATCATAATTTAGAATTCAGAATGAAATTACATTTTTCCTATGCATATTGCAGTTACATTTATTGTGCAAAAGTTGTCTAGAAAAGCATAAATACTTCAACATCTTCAGAAAACTAGACACTAATTTTTTTTTAAAGTCCAAAATGAAAGCTGATCGACTAGGATCAATGAGGAAAATAATCCTTTATCTGTCCTTTTTCTTTTAACCTCAATGCAACCTATGAAAAGATTTCATAGGGATTAAATGTAATTACAATTCAGGTTTCCAAGATTTATGCTAATTCTTGTCCTTTATGACCTTGTATTCTTTGTTGGATGTTTATTTTCTACTTTGTTCTAATGATAATGTCAATTTTTATGCGTGTGTGCTTATGTACAATGTGTTATGTATTTGAACACCATTAATGGTTATGTTTTCACTCTTTTTTTGGATTCCCTTTGCATATTATATTATTTTGTCTGTAACCTTTAATTTCAAGGATGCACAGAATCATAAAATCTATAGAATATTGATTTCAAGGATGCATGTAATCAAAAATATCTGTAGAATATTCACTTGCATATTCTTGAAATCACTATGTTATCCATAGAGGACACTTTTAGGACATTATCCACAAAGGATACTCTTAAGAGTTATCTACGAGGTGAGAAGGATAATAGTCATGATAAGGTGGGAAAAATAAATGTATTCTATCTTCTCGAGGTTATCAGTTTGGGAGAGAAAAGGACTTTGAGTTCTTAGAAGGATACAGCCTTGGAAATCTGAAATCACTATGCTATCCATAGAGGACACTTTTAGGACATTATCCACAAAGGATACTCTTAAGAGTTATCTATGAGGTGAGAAGGATAATAGTCATGATAAGGTGGGAAAAATAAATGTATTCTATCTTCTCGAGGTTATCAATTTGGGAGAGAAAAGGACTTTGAGTTCTTAGAAGGATACTACCTTGGAAATTTGAAGGGTGAAAGATAAAGGATGGAAAGGAACCTATTGTCAATTTAGAAAGTAAAACATGAAATGTATACATTGAGAAAATAACCGATAGCTCTAGTGTTAGGGATTGATGTCAAAACGAATGAAGTTGTGGAATATGGGGAAATAGTTTAGGTGCGTCAAGTTCAGGGATTTAGAGCAGGTGAAAGAAGCTTGAAAGATTGTGTGGACAAAGAGTGGGGAGCTTTCTTAGGGTATAATCATGTATCTTTTATTCTCCCAAGGGGCTAGCTGGCATTGAGATTCCAATTTAGATCTGTGCATTGAGAATCCTAAAGAAAGAATGGAGATGGAATTCTTGCTCAATCTTTTTGAAGCGTTGGAATCCATTATTTGATGCAAGAAATGAAAGTTTGGATTCCATCGCAATTTGGGTTAAGATGTTCAATCTTCCGTTTGAATTTTGGTCTTTGGATTTTTCCATGTCATGGGTAATGTTTTGGGCTCCTATGTGGAGGCAGATTAGTCACATCTAGAATCAAGGATGTATTGTGTGGCTCATATTTTGGAAAATCTTAACCTTTTGGATGGATTAGCATAAAATCTCGAGATAATAGTGAGAAATAAGTTTCATGTTCAAGCTCTAAACTATATAGGTGAACCATTCAAGTGTAATAGGTGACATAAGTATGGTCATATAGTAGTAGAGTGTACACTGTACACTTCCTTTCCGCAGGAAAATATGGAAGAAAAAAGGATAGTAGAAGGGAAAGGATAACATGGTTGCAAAGAGGCCATTGGAGTTTGTGTACACTATACACTTCCTTTTCGCAGGAAAATATGGAAGAAAAAAAGACAGTAGAAGGGAAAGGATAATAGGGTTGGAAAGAGGCCATTGGAGCTTGAAAAATATGTCGTATCACCTTCAAAGGATATAGAAGTTCATCAGCAAGCAATGGATAGTAATGTCGACATCTAGAACATTCCAATAAGGTTAGATACGACAGATAAGCTTATTAAGGAAGGTGGTGATCACTTGTTTTTTTGCAAAAGAGGTGTAGAAGGACACTTTCGTCTTTTTCAATCCAGAAGACGAGCTTAAGACAGACCTAGGTATGACTCTAAAAGTTTTGGTACATTTACAATTAGAAATATCTGTAGGGAAGAATTTATCATCTGATATTCTTTCTTTAGAATCTATCTTTAATGAAAAGGACTCATTTGGGAAGTACAAGATAAATGGTGAGAATCTAGGCACTCTTTCAAGATAGTTTTTAAGAAAATATTTGGAACTTCCTTTTCAAAAAGGTACTCCATCAAACGAATTATTGTCTAGTATTAATTTACAAGATTCATAGGTGGAGAATCAACCCTTTGTTTCTCCTAACGAGAAGGATGTCTTTCTGAACAAAGGCAGATAGTTTTTAAGAAAAGCTTTGGAACTTCCTTTTCAAAAAGGTACTCCATCAAACGAATTATTGTCTGGGGTTAATTTCCAAGATTCTCAGGTGTAGAATCAACCCTTTGTTTCTCCTAATGAGAAGGATGTCTTTCTGAACAAAGGGACATTGGAAGAGGAAGGGCGATATTTCCTTCGTTCTCGAAAGCAAGGCTTTGAGGGGTTTTTTGGTAAAGTATCAAGCAAGCTAGGTAAGAATGTGGAAAAATATAAAATAGGTAAAGGAAGGAAATATATTCTCTAGATAGATCAAGAAAATGTTGTGGGGATGTAGCTTTAGGAAAACAAAGATCTATTAGTGGGGTGCTTAGAGTAACGAAAGCCCTTGGAATAAGGGGTTCTTTATGATTTTTGTTTCCTTGAATTGCAGGGGGCTTGTTAGTGCTTCAAAATGGTAGCACTTAGGAGACTGGTTAGTAACTTGAAGCTGGATGTGATCTTTTTGTTATAAACAATGAGTGAGGGTGAGGAACTTGTGAAAGGATTGAATGGTTTGCTCAATGGATGGGAATTTGGGCTGTAAATGCTAAAGGAAAATATAGAGGTCTAATTTTGGGTTGGCGTAGTCAAAGTATGAAACTTATAAATTATTGGACCTCTTAATTAGGACTAGGAGCGACCTTACATTCTCTTGAACTAAGGAAGGAACTCATGTTTTTGAATATATATAGTCTGAATAGCGATCGGATTTCTTTTGGGAAATTGGTGATGGCTAAGACCTGTTTTAAGGAGTGTAATATTATTTTGGGAGGAGATTTAATTTTTTTTGTGGGTATGTCGGAGAATTGGGGACTGAATGGATGTCTAGATCTTTTATTCATATTTCTTCTTGAGAATGATGGAATGTAATGGGATAACCAATAAAATTAACCGACATAGTCTAACAAAAGAGTAGGAAATGACTTCATAGTGAAACGCCTGGATCGTTTTCTTGTTTTGGAGGGTCTTTTATAGCTTCCAGTGCATATTCAACAGTGGATTGGGAGGGGACGGGGGATTCAGATTACCATCCAATGGTGATTGAATTGGAGGGAGACTTGGAAAAACTGTCTTGTCCCTTCAAACACAATCCATCATGTTTAGAAGATGGGGATTGTGTTTAGCTATTGAAAAATATGCTTGGAATCCATTTGACATAAATTTGAGGGAGTTGAAAGCTATACAATTCTGAAATAATTTGAAGATTGCAAAAAAATTAGTCACTTCTTGGGATTGAAATAAGAAATTGGGAGAGCATAGAGCTTTATTAATCCATTAAGTCAAGGTTGGTGATTATATGTGAGGCAGAGGGACCCAAGGTTCCTTGAGGAGGACACAAGGGATGAAGTGAAAGACCTAGAACTTAAAAGAAGGAAATTTCTAGAAAATAAAGAAGTTTAATGGAGAATGAAAAGTAGGGCGTTGTGACTGGCTAGGTGGATGAGAATATGAAATATTTCCATAATTTTTCGAATCACCAAAAAATTGTGAATACAACAATTTAGAAGTTAAGAATGAGGATAACGAGGTGGTTTCCAAGTTCAAATATTTGGCAAAAGTGGGGTTGGATCATTTCTGAAAACTCTTCAAAGTGGATGAAAAGGTTTCTAAGGAAGAAGCAGTAAAATTAGCCCAATTATAATATATATCCTAACCTTGAGAATGATGGAGATAACAAGGAACTAATGAAAGAAATATATAAGAATTAGAGAAGACTCTTCATAGCCTTAAATAGAAAAAATCACAAGTACTGATAGCATGTCTATTGGGTACTTCTTAAGCATTATAGATATAGTGGAGGAGGATCTGTTAAGAGTAATTGAGGTTTCTAGAAAGCAAGGAAACATGTTAAGGGATTTCAATGCAACATTCATCTCTCTCATACCAAAAAAGGGATAATATGGATTGTCTAGATGACTAGAAGCCAATTTCATTATGCAACAACATTTACAACATGGTCACAAAGATAATAGCTAATAGAATAAAAGGACATTATCATCTCTAATTTTGCTAATGAATAGTTTGAGTTTCTAGCAGATAGACAGATTCACGAAGCTATAGGAATAGCCTAGAAAGGCCTTCATTCAATAAGGCTAAAAACGTTAGAGGAAATGATGATAAAGATTGATCTTGCAAAGGCATATGATCATGTAAGCCGAGTATTCCTTCGAATGATTTTATCTCAAGTCGGGTTTTGTGTTCCATTGATACGATGGATTATGCCATCTGTGATGATGGTTCTCCTTTTTGGTTTATGATAAGTGGAGAAACATCCACCCTTTTCAAACATGAGAGAGGGGTAAGGCAAGGGTTCCCTTTGGCTCCCTTGTTATTTCTTTTTGTACCATAAGGCCTGACTAGAATAATTAAGGAACCTAAGAGGATTGGAGGCATAAAAGGATTTTATAGGGGGGGTAAGTTTAGCTTACACATCTTTTTGTCAATGATATCTTGATATTCTATGATGGAACGAAAAGGGAATTAGAGAAGATGGCAAATATTCTTGATTTTTTTTGTAGTGCAACATGGATGGTGGTAAATGCAAAAAAAGTCTACAATATCAAGAGAAGGAGTTGAGGAGGACGATCTATGGTGCTTCGGTATGCAGTTGGGATTTAAGGTTATCAATATTGATGAAGGATCGACTCTCTTTGGTTTTTTGTCATAAGCCCTCCTATCATATTAGCAATTGGGAATGGTTGATCATTAAATGTGAAAAGAGACTAGCACATTGGTGTTTATGTTGGATTTCTAAGGGAGGTAGAATGGTATTGATCAAATCGGTATTAACAGCCATACCAATGTACTGTTGTTTATCCTGGATCCCATGGTGTGTTGGACAAGATTTCAAAATTAAGTATGATATTCTTATGCTCCGTTAGCTTCGAAAAGAAAAGGAATTCTTGGAAAAGTTGGAAGACAATATCAACTCCAATCTTAATGGGAGGGAGGGGCATAAAGAATTTGATACCTCTCCAAGGATTTGGTAGTGAAAAGCATTTAAAGGTTGTTAGGAGGATCGGGACTTTTTCAAAGCCTTTGAAAGCCATTTAAATCAATGTGCAATGTTTTGGTCACATGGAAAACAATTGTTTCGACTTTTTCTTTGATTGGGGATGGGTTGACTTGGAAGATAGGTGACAAGATTAGTGTACGCTTAGGAGAGGATCTGTGTGTGGGAAGTGATTTTTCTCATTTGCTACCATTGCACATGGTAATGTTTCTTCGATCAATGGGTTTCTATTGTTTAAGTCAAATATCCAATCCTTCAAAAACTTCAAAGTGGAATCAAGGCTGGATAATGGTAGATATGTTGGGGTTCAGTGGGGGGAATATCAAAAGCTAGGAAGGTTTTATTGGGAAAATACATTCAAGCCATGTTTGTCTTCAAGGAAACAAGATTTCTTTAGTCGAGACTCATGCACTGAATGGGAAGTACACACCAAAATATGGTTATGGTGTGCTCTTAAAGAAAGACTGGAAGGGGGATTTCAACTAGTGGTGGAAGGTAGTCTGGAAGATGCATTTCCTGTAAAAATAAAAATAAAAATTGTGGTTATTGTTATCCAATAAAGTATTAATGTGGTACTTATTATAGTACTGGAATACAAATGATTCAAAAAAGTGTTGCCTTTGTAAAGAAGCTAAGAAGAGTAATATGCAGTGGAGTGTGCTCATATTAAGAAAGATTGGACGTATGTGGAAGCTTTCATAAATGGACCGATTGTATGGATAGGAAACAACGTGCTTGGTGTAATAATAATGATTTGAAGGAATTTAGAGTCCTCTTGGATTTCATTAGTTGCAACATTTGGCTTGCTAGAAATGCTCGTCTTTTGTAGGACATGATTATTCCAACATTCCAATGTGCCATGCAAAGTATAAGTATTCTAATACATTTTCTTCAAGATAAGAAGGTGAAGACTCCTAGAGAGATCATTCCAATAGACACTACGACAAATTTGACTTTTAGGGGGGGTTGTCTTCCACCTCCAAAATTCGCTTTTGGGGTTGGTTTTGGCATTAGAGTCTCTCTTTACAAAATTGCCCCCAATAGCAACAATGCTAAAAGTATGGACTTTTAGGGGCGGTCTTGGAAGAGATCAAAACTGCCCCTAAAAGTGACTTTTGGGGATGGTTCTAAACCCCCCACAAAAGTGACTTTGGGGGATGGTTCTAAACCCCCCACAAAGTGACTTTAAGGGGCGGTTCTAAACCCACTCATAGACACCTGTGGGGGCAGTTCCAATCCCCCCCCTAAAATTCCTTATTACAATTCTTTAGGGGAGGTACTAACCCCCCCGCCCCCCTGCCCCCCTAAAACTCCATCTTAGAAACCTTAAAGGGCAGTCATAAAAAAACCACCCCCAATAACACCAACGCTAAAAGTTTGTACTTTTAAGGGTGGTTCTAGAAGAGATAGAAACCGACGCTAGAAGAGACTTTTGGGGGCAGTTACACCCCCCCTAAAAATGACTTTTAGGGGCGGTTCTAAACCCCCCTCATAGACACCAATGCAGGCGGTTCAGAACCCCCCTCATAGACACCAATGGAGGCAGTTCAGAACCCCCCCTAAAATTCATTATTACAAACCTTTGGGGGTGGTTACAAACTCCCCTACTAGGTAACTACGAGGGCAGTTTGAAACCCCCCTCTTAGACACCTACGGAGACAGTTCAAAACCCCCTTTTAAAACTCCATCTTACAAACCCTTAGGGGATGGTTATAAACCCCCCTAATATAAACAGTGACAGGGAAGGTTTAGAACCCCCCTCGTTGTAACATACAAAGTTAATTTTGAACCCCCCTCATAGTGACATATGAAGGCAGTGTCAAGCCCCCCTCGTAGCAACATACAAAGGGAGTTTGAAAGCCCCCCTATAGCCATAATAAATCATAATAAAATATATTTTATTAAAAAAACCAATATTGTTATATCATTAGGGCATGAAGGAATTGAACCACCAACCTCCTGCTTATAAGGAAAGCGCTCTTCCATTGAGCTATCACCCTTTAAGAATTGGGGAAATGAGCAATATTAACACCCATATTGCATTATTTATATTTCTAAGAAAAGAAAATAAGATCTAAATACAGCCATGCTTAAAATCCAATTTATTTTTTCGAAGATTGTTGTTGCATATGTATCTTTGTTATACATGTATGCAAAGGTTGGTAGGTGGGATGAGGTAGCTAGATTGAGGTCAAGAATAGTTTGCATACATTTGTTGGTGAGGATAGGTCACACTTTCAAGCAGAAAAAAAATATATATGCATTGTTTGAAATTTTGTATAAACAAATGAAGAGAGTAGGGTATAGAAGAATTTTGTAGCACATGATATGGAGTAGCCTTCTCAGCAAAACACATTCTACCATCATAGCGAAATTTGACCATTGCTTTTGGAGTTATGGTCTCACCCCTTGGGATACCTTATTAGGTGTCTTCAAGAGCTTTCACATCTGTGTTGTGTGCGACAATGCTGCTATATTGCAATAGATATTAATAGTGATAAAAAAAGATATATGTTGACAATTTATCTAGGTTACTTGGGTTTCTCCCTCTCTACATATTATCCCCATGCTAGCATTTTAAGCAATACATTTCTAACATATTTTCACACAAGATTATCACACATACTATAATAAAACACCTACAAAATAATACTATATGTACTTTGCAACAACTACATCAAATTTATTGGCTCCATTTCATATTTCCTTCAGAACACACCCTACTAATTTTCCTTTCCTTTGGAAATTAACTTGTCTCATGAACTTTGTATTTGTGGAGCATAGCCCTTTGTATCCAAATCTAAAACCTATAGAACCAGAGAAAAAACTTTATCACACATAAGATCATGCAAATGATATATCAAAATACAAGAAGATTGGGACATTCTTTGAGGCTATTTTCCAGCACTATTATCAAGCATAGAGATCTATGTTATAGCCAAACCTATAAAGATTCGCTATACTCTACCTAAAATATTGTATGTCACTTTGATTCTTCATATTGTTCTCCAATGAAGTTTCAACATCAATCTGCAAACCCGATGTAGTCCAAAGGTCTATGAGCTCATTCAACAACTTTATCTCATAGAGAACTATTTATAGTTTCCACACACAACTCAAGCCAAGGAAGTGATGACATATCACTTCCTCTTCCATTACCGATGGTGCTCACTACCTATATATGATTGTAAATGGTGTTACAAAATACAACTTGACTATCAAGACATCTTTAGACCTTAAATTTCCAATATTATGTTCCCAAGGTCCAAGAAACTATAAACAAGTGCCCACTGCCATCCAGGTTCTATGGCAATAGAAAAAGTATTTCATAGTTTCGTACAAAATAGAGAGCAAATGCCCACCAAAATAGATTGAAATTAATTGGCTCAATTTCACCTTAAATGGAAATGAAAAATAGATTTGAATTACTTTACTTTCAGCCACAACACTGCAAGGTTAAAAAAGGTAACTTAATGTTTATATTCCTCTATCTGTACATATGTGCCTGGTGTGAATCCATATGAAAGAGTTGGACAAGGTTAAATACTTTGTCATATTTTATCCATCAATATATTCAATGGTACATCCATCAATATAAGCACTTTATGCACACATAAGATAACATAATTTTATTAATGTCCAATGAGTGATCACCATATTGGTCAATGGGAACTTGAAAGTGTTATCCAATTTTTTGGACCATAGTTGGGTTACCTGAGGAGCCGCCGGTTGACAGACTTGTTCAAAGTTTGATTCTAGCGTATCAGTTGATCCGTTTGCATGTCTAGCCAATATTGGCTAGTCACTTTTTTATTTGAATAATTTTGACCATGGCCCTGTGGGGTTTGTAATAAAATGTGCTAGTAGGATATTTTTGAGTGGTTCAGTCTCCTGAGACGTAGAATCTCAAATAGGGTATTCCAGGGAGTTTTTTGCCCCTGACAATTATGTTTTGCCTTCAGCCGAGTATAATTGACGAGGTTTTCTCCCGCTTCCTCCAAAGCTGGAATGCCCGATGTTGAATTCTGGGCCTTTGAGGGTTATTAGAGCCCAACTAAGTGTTATAAGCATACTAGACATTATTTAGATAGATCATGGTCATGTCCTAAGTCATCTGGACACATAAAAAAAAATTGAAAAAATCTTTCTCGAACAGTGAAACATTATTTTTTAATTTTTTAATTTTAATTAATTTTCCTAAGTTTTTTGGGTTAATTTTTCCATAAATTAAATGGAAAAAACCCGTTCGTGATCCGGACTCCGAATTCAGTGATTGATGGCTCTAACCTTAAGCCAAAAATCATTCTTGATCAGCCAACCAGTCAGAACCAGCTTTCAGATCAGCAATCGGGCACATAATGCCTTTTTACTCAAAAAAATCAGTTTTGAGTAAAAAAATGATTTTTATTAAAAAAAATGATTATTTTGGAGAAAACTAAAACTCACCAAATTAATCCAAATTCAGTAAAATAAAAGGCTAAATGACATCTCATGGAAGACTTATGATGATTGGAGTTATCATAACTCAGCTTCAGTTATCATTAAGAGAGCAATTAATTTATTATTAGTTATCAGACATGTCATCTCCAACTAAAGATGAGATGGAGAGCTCTCATTGGTCCAGTGATTTGATTGAGGTGAAGACTGAAGCTTACATCATCAGTGGACTTCCCAAACCTAGCTCAGACTCCTACCATACCTAAAGGATGTGCTTAACTACATCTAGACTCACACGTGTGGCCTCATCCTTGGCTTGTTTTCAGTGCACAGGTTTGGAGTGGGGGCACCTTGCTTGGGTGGAGGCCTCCCCTCACTCCCTGTTCTCTGGTTTAGGTCTAGGCTCTTTGTTAGGTGGCTAAGCTGGTTAGGGTTGGTTTTTTGGTTTTAGGGTTTTAGCACTCTCGCATTTGTTAAATAGAGGCCCTTTCGGCTCTATTAGGATAGACTTTTGGGCATAGAACTCTACAAAAATTGTAATCATTATATTATTGAATAAATCTTTTCGACTTTGGAGGTCTACAGGATTGTCTCTTCATTAGTGGATGTGTTGTATGAGGTGATCTATTTCCATGCTTTCAATTTGTTATTTATGTGTTGAATCAAACAACTAGCTTTAGAAGTCTATTATTAGAACATAAGATTTACCATTTGATGCTGTCAAGTTGGTTTATTATGCAAAGTTTATCATAATCTAAATGGGTACAAATATTCAGTTATATGAAGTATTGATCTTGATTTGCATATTCCTAGCATACTAGTTTTTATTGTTTGATCTAACTGGGTATCAAGTTGGATTGTCTTTACAGATTTCGCCATTTGGAGAAGGGTGCGAGCTCAGCTGCATCAAACTCATCTCCATCATCATAAGAACCTTCTAACATTGTTGACTTTCAGGAGCTACAGAGAGTTTGGCTTTTTCCAAGAGGAAAAAACAAGGAGATCTTCCTCCAAAGTTCCATCTCAAATTCTTTCATAAATTTAAATACTTCTTGGTTACTGAACTTCCTTCCTCTAGTTATCCCTTTACTCCTTGACTTCTTTTGTTTCCTTACTTGCTAGCCCCTTTCCTCCTTGACTTGTTTGCCTTTTCTCACTTTTTCTTCATCGCTGCCCCATTTTTTTTCTCTTTTACCATCCTCTTTCTCTTTTTTGGACAGCCCTAGTGTGCCCTAGCTTTCTTCCCTTGTTTGCCTCTTTTTGCCCTAGTTTTTGGGCTTCCTTTAACCTTGTTTTTGGCCATTTCTTTTACTTTTTGTTCGCTGTCCCGTTTTGCACTTTTATGACAGCCACTTATTTCATGGTTTACTGTTCCGTTTTACACTTTTATGACAACCACTTATTTCATGGTCCGTTGTCCCATTTTGCATTTTTTATGACAGCCACTTATTTCATTGTTCGCTGTCCCGTTTTCTTCAATTTTGTTCATCCCTTAGCTTTTTAGTTGGCTGCCCTATTCCATCCCTTTCTTTGGTTTTGACCTTCTCTTTGTTTTCTTGCCTTCTCTCCCTCACCTTCTTTTATTTCAACCCTCTTTTTCTTTCCCCTTTTGGCTCTTTTTCAAACTTCTTATCTTTTCCCTTTTCACAGGTTTCAGAAAGATCTCCAAGTAAAAGTAAAAGCACTCTCCTTTTTTACACAAGTCTTAATATCATTAGAGTTGTTTTACTTTCTTCTGAAAAGTCCTTTCAAGGATTAAAACCCTTAAGGCACATTATATAAATTTTAATAAAGATCTTGTGTTTGAAGGGGGTTTTTAAGTCCCCACTCCCATCCTCCCCCATTTGGGGAGGATTGTGTTGTGTCCATCTTTCATATGCTTAGATTAGATGTGCTTGTTTTCATCATCATTTGCATCTTATGCTTAGAATATTAGTTGTTAATCCATCACTTCTAATTATTTAATTAAGTTGATTACTCTTTTAAATTGTTTATCTTTCTAAGATTAATCAACTACTTAAATCTCTTGAATCTCACCATAAGGTATATCAAGAGTGCTCTCTATCGGAGAGTTTAAGCAACTAATATCATCTTGTGCTTGTTTAATCAATTAATAATCCATAAGTAAGACTCTTGAACTTGCAAGAACACAAAGTCAAGAGCACTCTCTATCGGAGAGCATTTTAGATTTGCATAGTCCTTGCATTAGCTTCATATAGATTAGCTAAGTCTCTTGAACCACGGTCATAAGACGAGGTCAAGAGCGCTCTCTATCGGAGAGTTTGAATTAATTAACTTAAATAAATTCGTAACTCACACCGCTTTTAATTAATTAACCCACTTTCCTCCTTGCCGGAGTATGCTCTGACCGATCCTAGATTGGAATACCCAGAAACGGCATTGGATCTCTAAACCCCGTAAGAGGAACTTAACTAAAACTTTTCCCCATAACCAACGCACCGGCGTTGTTCGATAAATACCGAGCATTAGAGAGAATTTGAGGTAAAAAATGGGCCTCCTAATAGATGTACTACAAAAATATAAGATATATTAAAATATTATGAGTTAGGAGTTTTATGGGATATGTATATATGACAACTCACCTCCTACACTACTTTTTATGCACAATATAAATAACCATGGTTGAGTTAATTTTCTAAATTGACTATAAATAAAATTAATAAAATAACTCTAGAATGATGTGACTAAGATTCATTGTAAATTTCCAAAAATTTATTGTCCTTTAACATTTATTTGTCTTGAACTTATAAATAAAATTAAACAAAAATGAATTTAATTTATATGCATAACTAACATATTTTTTTTATATAAATATCATTCATAAATTTAATTTATTTTAAAAGTACAAGATTATATATATATTAGTTTGACATTATGATATTAAATACAATTGAGTGAATATATAATTTAAAATTTAAAAACATGAAAATGACAATATATTATTTTATAAAAAAATGTGAAAAGACATTTTTATGAATTATGAGTACTTTACTTGAAAATGACAATAATATTATTTTATAAGAAAGTGAATTGTGAGTACTTTACTTGAAAATAACAATAATATTATTTTATGAGAAAGTGTGAAATGACTTTTATTGTGAGTACTTCACTTTATGACTTAAAAGTACTTGTACCACTACCTTGGTTAACTACGAATTTTCATCTACCATAGAAAATGTGACAAATAAGCATTCTTAACTCATGCAATGCCACCTCAACCATAGGGGATGATGTCATCTACTAGAATGTAATTGGTTGATTTTTATAGTACATTTTGGTCCTTTTGAGGCCCATTTTTTACCTCAAATTCTTTATAATGGGCATGTGGAAAAATTCCAAGTGTGGGCACCGGGCTACCTAATCTGGGCATTGGTAGTTAAGTTATTGAACACTTACCTTTGACCCCAGACAGGTCCGTCATGTCTTCGAACGGAGCCACTGAAGGTATTACCGGTTAGGACATCAAGCTACCATTAGCGAAGATCACAAGTAAAAACTCTTAAAACTTACCAAAAGCACTTACAAAACCTCACATTCACTGGCATCTTTTGGGATTCACGTCATATTTACATTCGAAACATCTCTGATAAGTTGACTCCATAGGCACTGGTCCTATCTTTTACGCATTGTTGATAATATGTGCCATTTGTCCATCGAATGTTTGATTATAGATCATATCTGCGAATGTTTTATCTATTTCGTGAAGTTCTCAAATATTTGTCTATCTTTCAATTCCAGTGATAGCAACGTGGATTGCTTTGTCTTGTGCTCAATTCATCACATTAATCATTTTAAATCACAATAACTCCTAAACAACACCCATCCACATCCGAAACATCTAAAAATTAACTTAAAACATTGAGCCATAGAAAATTCTTTGTTAGGGACTACCCCCCTTGGCTTCGTTAGGAGTTAGCCTAAACGGGGGAGCTAGGAGTAGGTGACAGTACCTAGCTCTATGCTTGCCCCCAAGGTCACACCTCTCCCACTTTCTCAAGTGAGGAGACAGATTTCAGAAGATTTTTGCTGCTGGTGTGCAATTGGCGGAAAACAGAAAGCACAGCCAATGTGAATTCAGTATGAGAGTGCAAAAGCAAATCCTACCACTACCATACTAAAAGGAGAGAAAGAGCTAACTAACTAACCTATGGAAACACAAGAAGTAGTGTAGATATAAAACCAAAACCATGTTGAGCACACAATGCATATGTCAAGGTGTGCTAAGGGTAAAAGTAGAATGAGGAGAGAGAGAAAGAGAGAAAGGAAGAGGACGACTCTCGATCTTTATGTTAAAGGGCCAAGAACATCAAAATGGTTCTTAGTTTGTTAAATTGTTGAGAGGCAATTGACCTAGATATACTATTAAGAAAGGATAATTCTATAGTGTCAAAATTATAACACTAGTGAAAAATAGTTTTAGATCTTGTAACCGGCGAAGTCTATACAGGTTCACAATAATATAGATGACTATAATAGGACACAGGAAACTGTATATTTAGAAACAAAAGGAAAAGAAAAATCAATCTTCAAATGATAGAAAAGCAAATAGAAAAGTTGGCCACTCAAAAAGCTAAAATCAGAGAGAAACATTGGCAATGGGGTGTTTAAGAGATGAAATTATAAAGCATTTGGACTAGAATTCACAAGCTCTGCAATGGACAAGCTTGATATATGAATCGTAGGACATTTACCTACGTTCTGTTGGTCCACTTGCACCAGATTTGGGGGGTTATCAATATCTTGCAAAACAAAAAAGGATAAATGGATTAACACATGACATGAAAGAAGTCTCAGAGCAATAGTTAAGTGAACTGCTAGAGCCTTGCTACATTGGACTCTAATTGATTCTGCAATCTGTATAATTTCAAGTTCAACCGTGTTAACCAGCTCAAGGACCTCTAGAGTGCTCACAAACCAGACAAACCTATACAATACAAATCATTGTCAAGAGACTTGATGAGAATATGCATCATAAAGCTCTGATGTGAACCCAGTCCTCTTATTTGCAATTTAGGGCACATGTACAACACTCTGATTTGCATCCTTCCTCTAACAACAGTTTGGATATTGAAGAAGCCTAAAAACCCTCAATCATATCTGTGTACAACAATAATTATTGAATCTTGGCAGTCGAATTATGTGCAGTATCTATAATCTCAGTAAGTGACCTACAACGAGCTACAATAATTTTGGACAGTGTTTTAGTTGGAAAAAGTATCAGAAAACCCTCTTGTAACCCAGAACAGTGGTGAAATGATATAAACAACAGTAAGTAAGAGGTCATACCCAACAACAAGATGGTCTTTCTATGGTTTAATGCTTCATATGGTCAGATCATGTCCATAGTCCAACAATTGTACTGGTACACATTGATTAATAGTTTTCCTATTATGGTCCAACCCTTGTTCTAAAGGCCATGTATGGTCATCTCTTATCCATAGAGCCTTGGGTAATTAGCCGTGATGTAAGCTGGTTTTCTAGAAGAGATACCTAGGTATGGCATTTCTCCAGTTACTTTGTTACAACCAACGTTTATGGGTTCTTTTGCAACTTGACCAGATTTTTTTCGGGCCAACTAAGTCATCTTAAGAATCCAACAATCTTGTCCACTGCACCTGAAAATAATCATATCTTGCTCTTCAAAGATAATTTCAACCTTCTCTTCACAATTTTTACTTTTTCCAACGTTTTCTAACTAGTCTTCTTGAAGATAATCAGATTGTATGCTTGGCCTTAACCTTTTACCTATCCAAGTATTTGATGCCTAATACTGGAAAGGACAATCAGAACCTAAGTACCCAAAAGCATCGAGTTGGACAGACCCAACATTATAAATATATAATTGCTTCAACCAGACTCCGAAATTACCTCTTCTGACCAAAACATAAAAATCTGTATAAGCTTATTGTGATAAAAACAAACTTTACAGTTTGAAAATGTTAAAACTGAATTTATCTGAAAGTCCATGTGCACCTGGACATTTCCATCCAATACCCACATTCTTGGGTATAATATGTTTGTAGGTGTACCTAAATAAATTGTCTCTGACAATTTTCAAAGAAATTAAAAAATACCTTTGGAGACGTCTGCCCCACTCTTATGCCTACACTACAGCACATTACCAATTGTGCAAATTATTGCTGCAAAATGTCAAGATATATCTTGCTCTGGTCTTGTTGATGGTTCTAAAACCCACAGGCCTTGCACCTTATACAACACAAAATCATGGTTGTTGCTCTATATTTCTTACTGTATACAAGGATCTACAAAAACCATGTTTTTTGTTCTTCTCTAAACATTTGTTTCTCAGGGTTCCACAAATTCTTCAGAAGTCTAGCAGTTTGCACATCTTCTTCATTTTTCAAGCTCATGCCTCATTGGGTGTCAAATTGATGCCCTAGACTTTTTTTTTCTTTTTTTCAGGCAGTTCTTTTCTTTCCTGCTCTATTCAACTACAACAAACTGGGCAACTTCAAGCCTATTAGTGTCTGCAAAAACCTTCTTCAAGGGATGAACTTGTTAATAACCTGCTAGACGATTTCTACTCATGCTGGAAACTGGATAATGTGATGGACATTTTTTCATGCCAGGTTACCTGTCACAAACCTGCTCATGTTTTTCTATGTTGGGTTCCCTATCTGTTATGATCCTGGTCTGCTAACATCACTCATCTACACTCATTATTCATCTAGGAGCCTGATATTCTATTGATGCCCTTCACATTTGTGAGTCCTAGTATTTATGTAAAATATCCATCAATCTTTGACCTTCAACGCCTAACTGTCGGTTCTCTCACAATCCCTTCAACCTGCTTATCATTTCTCCCAATCTACTCATTGTGAGTCCGTCGATCATCCTTAATGGGCTTGCTAGTCCTCATGGGCTTTCGAAGCCCAGACACTTTAAAACTAGAAAATAAAAATTGAGAAAGTGGTGCTCGTATGTTGGGTAGCCTTCCCTGAGCTTCCAAAGTTTTACTTGCTACAGTATCATTAATACATGTCACATTTGTTTTTCTCTCAACATCTGTGTGTTTATCTATTATTGTGTATATGCACCCATATGAAATCCGACAATTAACAGATGAGTTTTAGTCTTTTAGTTGTGAAAGTGTTGACTGACAACAAAGGTCATGTTATCATCAGGAAAATGCTAACACACTCAAAAAATATTTTTCGCAGTGATTAGTTTAAGTAGATTGTCAAAGAACATCTTTTGTTACACATTGGACTTTCTACAATTGATATATCAAAGTCAAAAAATTAAAAAAATACACCAAATTCAACTTGATGTGATCAAATGATTAAAAACAATAAATAGGCACTGGAAAGATTTAAGAAACAATTGTAACAACTGACGGCCATCAAAGAAACCAACAAGAAAAGTTGCAAGTTACCTTTTGTTTCATTTCTTTGAGCATTTCTTCGAGTCCTATTCGCTGTGATCCAAGCATTTCCAGCTGCCTCTGAAATAAAATTAGTTTTCCAATGAGTCAGATAAAAGGCTTTCCCTGTCAATAAAAATGGTAAGGAAGATTGAAACATAAATCCAAAATACTTTCATATTTTGTAAATTAATGTTCAATATGAATAAAAGTAATAATTATCAAACATAGTTGCTCCATTATGGACTTGGTCATTGGCTTAGCCAACACAGTTGTTTCTTTTGAGCATCCAATATCCTTATATATGCACCCAATAACCTTATATATTCTATCTATTTTTTTAAATATTGCATGCATGAATCCTAGCCTTTAGGCTTTCACAAACATTATAACTGTAGATGGATATACCTTGATGTGCAGGACAATTCCTATAGTGTAAACTGCAGAGCTGAAGAGATTCAAATTTTCTAATATTGAACTAGGAGTGGTTGATATTTCATCATGAAATGCATATGCTATTATGCAGTAAGTAGGCATTAAATGAATCAAGTAAACCAAAAGAGTATTTCAACCATTTCCATAGCAGCTCTATTCAATTTTTTGAGATGTCATTGAATTATTAAATGACTTAGGCAAACGTGGCTACAATAAGAGAATGGGATTGTAAAGTCAAGGTGGATTTATGACCAACCAAATAGGTAGCTAAGATGCAAATACATCCCCCCTCTACATGTGAATCAGACTCGCTGACATGCTAACTTGCCTTCCTATGAATCTGACATGCTCAGGACACGTGTCCCATGAATCGGATACGTGGGGCATAAAAAAAGTATGCCCAATAGAGATATAAAGAAGCATTTTGCTTGATTTCACACATAATTTTTTGCAAAAACCCTAATAGAGAAGGAGAACAGAGAATGAGATTGTTTGCATTTTGTACATCTACAAGTTGACATTATTTTGATGTGTTTATCATTTCACAAACAACAGTGTTTTTTTACAATGATCTTACCCAAAAATGTACATCTTTATGTCTATATAATTGTATTTTATTCTGTAATTTTTAAAAATTATCATATATATAAATATATAAATAATTTGTTCGTGTCCCCTATTGTCCCATTGTGGGGGTCTACATGTCCTGTATTAGATACTCAATCCCTATTTTGTATTTATCAGGTAACTTAGATAGTAGTAGTCCTAGTGTGGACATTTTGATGTGTTTATCATTTCACAAACAGTAGTGTTCTTTTACAGTGATCTTACCGAAAAATGTACATCTTTATTTCTATATAATTGTATTTTATTCTGTAATTTTTAAAAATTATTATATATATAAATATATAAATAATTTGTTCGTGTCCCCTATTGTCCCATTGCGGGGGTCTACATGTCTTGTATCAGATACTAAATCCCTATATCGTATTTATCAGGTAACTTAGATAGTAGTAGTCCTAGTGTGGACATTTTGCAACGTACTCAAGCAAAAGCTAAGCCATTGGTATACTCAATATTGTCTTGATGATGGATAACTTGTATAGCATCTTCCAGTAACAGTGTCTTATATAACTTAAGCCAATTGATGGTCACCAACTCACCACATTATGTATCCCATATACCAATATAAGCTTGAAGATCCAAGCCAAAAAGCAAGACCCTGCAGCGAAATTGATGGTGTAATGATAATATTGAATAGGCTCCAACTTGTGAAGATGTGTTGTTTGAATCAAAGCTTGTCCAAGCATTAACATACTTTGTCACCATCCTCAGATTGATGTGGGACTCAATGTTTGCCATGCATTGCTTTGTATTTGGCCTATTTTTTTCATAGAGCATCCCTGACTTTAGCATCAACTTTGTCTATGTGCTCAAAGGTTTCTGTAGGTATATTCATGCATCAAACTTTAAGCAATCTTCCATCAAAGTCATATCCTTCATCAAGTTAACCCTCAAGCATCACTATATTTATCCAAGGGGGCGACAATGCATGTGATCTAAGTACCAAATCATTGCCAGAGTGCTCATATTTCATTTTTATTGCCTTTCATAGTCCACAGATTGCATAGAAGTAGCTCAGATTGAAAAAGGACATGTTGATTGTCCCTAGAACTCAGATTTGGAGGATTTAATGTCATTGCAGCTTGCTACTTTACCAACAGAAACAGAATTAGGGGAGGCTCTGTCACAACCCAGAATTCTGTTTGACCTAGCCCCAACCTCACAAAAGCATGTTTAATGCTGCCGACTCTTAGTTACAATTGGGATTCTATTCAACTTACAGATGATCTGAATAAATATTTAGGCTTCTGCAAGGTGACTAGTTATATGAGTGGCTTGCAAATATTTTCATAAATAATCTTTCTTTGCATGTTCATCTTACTTCATGCCCGTAATATTTGTTCAGACACCTTTTGTAATCCTATGTTTCCTCTCAAATGGTTTTTGTGCCAACAATCCATAATTGTCGAAGCAGCATGCCCCATTTGAATTCTATTTTATAGTATTTGGAGAAGAATTGCATATAAAGCATTGTACTTCCCCTCTTTTTCCATTTCATTCTAATACTTTATTTAGGTGTCATCTTTTCCATTTATTTAGTATGCTCAGTTATGATTTAGCAACATGTCGCATGGCTCAATATTACTTGTAAAGTTGTATATGGGATGTGAATGAGACTCTTAAAATAAAGATAAACTAGATTAAAAGCAATTTCTATCAAAAAAAGCTGCATTCACAAGTTGAAGGGGCATTTCAAGTAATTTGGGGTGGGGCAGTTTGAGGAAGCATTTGATACTTCATCTTGGAAAAGAGCATGCAGCATGCATCTGTAGTGGCAAAATAATAAACATTAAGATGAGCCACTGTGTGGTTGTTCATTTTAAACGCTGATACAATCACAACAACTTCTCAATTTCTATAATTCATATTTATTCAGTTATTTAAAAATGTGAGACAATATGTACTCAAGTGAGTTTGGGCTGTGTTAGAAGCAACTTTAATTTCATACTACTTCTGCTGATGTACTTGAATCATAATCTAAACACTATGTTTCTTGAATCTCCTCATTGTTCCCCAATTAGACTATCTCTACACATATGAAATCATATTCCACCATTGGCAAGGGATTTCTTTCATTTGGAATTATTCGCATCACAAATTCATTTCTTTGAGCTTGACAATCAGTTGGGTAGCCTTAATAATAATAATAATAATCTATTTTTAAGGTCATAGCCTAGCAAGACACCAAACTGGTGTATGGGACCGTGCAATGATTTGGCTGTGAAAGTCTACAAAGTTGTACATATCCTACCCCCCTCTAGATTTAAACCTATGACCTCCTATGAGGAAATACATGTTCTTAACCATTAGGCACACTCAAATTGTACTGCCAGTTTAGACCTCTTTTTATATGGCTGATTATTTATCTTAATCAAAAATTAATTTGTAACATGACTTTGAGATGGGTTGCTATTAAATTTTACCTGTTTAAGTACCAACACAACTGTTATATTTTCTGCATTGACTGCAGGTTGAAGGATGGGTGAAGCAAATAAATACAGGGCCAAGTACTGCTAAAGATGATGTAGGTGAAGAAGAAATCCATAATTGCCCTGCAAGGTGAGATCATCTACCTACACAATTTCAATAGTTTTACGAGTCCAAGCTCTTTATTTGAAACCACAAGATTTCATAATTGTTCTCTTTTGAAGGTTGGGATTAGGAGCAAAGTTTGTTCCTCACTCAAAGTTTGCAGCTACCTTGAACCCGGTTGAGAAGAAGCTGCATGCAAAACTTAATGCTGCAAAACAACAGTTTGATCTAGGCACTGAGGATACATGTTCAAGTGACAAAGACATTAAAGAATACAAATGCAAAGATAATAATGTTGATGATATAGATAGGGATGATTCAGACAGCAGGGCAAATGCATTTAGCAAGAAATAGTCAAAGCATTTATCCAACTCATTGCAAAGTCCAATACAAAATGAGAAGAAAAGGAAAAGAAAGAAGAACTAAACCGAGTAACATAAATGTGCCTATCTCGGCAGTAGTTTGTCCTAGGTCAATGGAAGGGGTAACTTAATGTATGAAGAGTTTATACTCGGAATGGGAATAATGAGACAAATAATTCTTTATGACAAAAATTCTTTTGTTTGACTTGTATTGTCAAGTTCAAGAGAAATGGGAACTGGAATAAACACTGCATAGACATCTGTCAAAAGATTGTAGTTGTGGCCAATGTTGATGCCCCAGGTACAACCTTCAGTTTCTAGTCCAATTTTCTGTGTCTTTTCTCCATGGTTTGTTGCAATGTTTGTTTCGTTCACAGTGCAAATTCCTAGAATATCTCCAACATTAGGGCATCCTCCCTATATTAGTATGGGCTGAAACGTATCTTCCAAGTAAGGTAATTAAGGCCAACAAAGATCACATAAATCAGGCCTAGGAAATACGCCGAAGATATCCCTTCCATGGAGCGCCATACATAGAACTCAAATCAAGAAAAGTTCAGCCACCAGGGGTATCTCAACAGCACCCATGGTAGAGATGTTTCCTTCATTTCATTGGTAAAACATCCTGCTCCAAAGTCTAGGATTCCTTGCAAACATCTCTGAAACCTTGCTGTAAGCCTTCTTCATCCAAGTTCATCCCAAGAAATACGATCTTATTTGTTCTTTTCTCATTCAAATCCCTATGCTTTGTCAGGAGAGCTACTAGGAAAAAATCATACAGGCCCTGACAAGTAGATCATTCATTGACTCTACAACAGAAAACATGGCTTTCATTTTGTAAGCCATTATATGCTTCAGCAACGAAACAACAGGGTTCATGTGCACGATGGTCATGAGTTAAGTGATTGTGTTCAGGCTGGTGGTCATGCTCATCACAATCTTCACTTGAACCTCCTGTAAAAACGCATGATTAAATTCTGTCCAAGTCAACACCACCAAACATGGGATACTTAACATAGGCCATTCCACCAGGATATGTTTTATCTTTTGCATCAAAGCCTTTGACTCTGCAACATAAAAAACAATCTTGCAGAGTATCATGCAATCTTATTCAAGGACTCCTTCCCAATACCTTTTGGTTGAGCCTGCTCCCAGTGTCCTTTGAGATCTAAGACCTTCAATGATCATCCATTTTGCCACATCACAATGCAGTTTGCTGGCTTGGGGCATCCCAGGATCTAAAATTGCTTCTTCAAACTTGGAATAAGTACAAAAATACCCTCAAACAGGATGGGCTCGTAGAACACTCATCAATTGTAATTCATAACATCCACACCAAGCTTCTCTACAACAACAAAGTCAGAAGAATGGCCTCGGAGGCACCAAGATAGACCTAATAAACAGACCCTTCCCATCCATTCCCATTAAGTGTGGCTCTGGAAATGGGACTTTCTCTGCAGCATGAAGTGTTTCATGCTCTGGGATATTTGCTCCTGTTGTTGGCTTTGTTACCACCCCCACTTTGACAAGTGTGTCCACAGCGCAGCAAGGGAAGATAGTGACTTTTTGCACATACCTTGCTGCTTGGGTTTATTAGCACCAGAAGTACAGCCTCCAAATACCTGCAAACATGCACAAATAAAGCATCCTTAGTAAAGTTGATAATTGGGATGCATATTTTTCTCAGTTCATGTCTTATTTGACAGCTAGGTGTGACCTCCCCTCGAACTTTAAAGCTCAAACTTCACATCAGAATAAAGGAGGGTGTCTTATATTAACACATCTCTCTATGAAGTGAGAGCGATGGCACAGCATATCTTTGTTTATAAAAGAGCTTGGAATAACCAAACACGTGACGCCATCCTCACGATTACATGCTACTGGGCGCATTTCTTTTCTCATATTGAGTTAGCCGACGCACCATATGAAGTTGGCCTCTCAATAGCGTGGAGAGTCACTGCTCTGTCCAACGACAACTTGCAAAATTTCAGTGTTAAGTGTGATTTCCAACAAGTAAATACAGATCATCATCCAGCTGTGTGAATCTCCTGACAGCTTGTTCCAACAAAAATTTCGACATTCCTGAGATGGAGCCACCATTGTCATCATTTTAAACACCTGTCGAGTTAGCTTAAAACACCGATCGCTGGGAGCTCAGATGTGTATCATTCAATTGGAAGCCAACTACAAGAAAAAAAAAGCGTGGATCTTTTGAATTCTGTCAACGATTCAGTGCCAAACGCTTGAAGCTCAGCACTTTAATCAGCACAAAGACGAGTTTAAAATTGAACTAGTCGTGCAGCATATCACGCATTTACCTTTGACAACCAATTTCAAAGTAATTTCCACGTTGCATCTTGGAGCATCTGTGGTGACGTAGTAGCATGAAGCGACCACAGTTTTTTGAGTTCGTGCAGGCACAAATGGCTGCCTACCAATCTCAGTCAATTGTTGAAATTGGTGTCCAGTTCTTTATTTAGCATTCAGCTTTTGATTGGATGGCAACCAAACTGATACCTGACACTTCACTCGGAGTTCAACTAAAGATTCACTCTCGCATGAAAGCTGACAGAAACGCTGAGTTTAGATTTTAGTATAAATTATTATGGACCAAGAAGATAACATATAATAAAATCTATGTTCTTAGAAGAGGGATCTGTTGTACACTCATCAGCTAGCTAAAACGTGGCAAATCCACTTTATGTTAAGTGGCTCATCTATGGGATTGAGCAATTTGTTAAGTCAGTTTTCTTTAGATAAAGTGGTAGCTACACTTTAGTTATGAAATAGTTCTTTTTAAAGGAAAACGCGATCGAATATCTCACCTTTGTTTCTTTTTTAGTTATAATTTTATTATTTTTGTATTTGAAAAAGAGAATGGCTTTTGGTTCTATAAAAAGACCTGCCTTCTCCCGCTAGCTAAAACGTGGCAAATCCACTTTATGTTAAGTGGCTCATCTATGGGATTGAGCAATTTGTTAAGTCAGTTTTCTTTAGATAAAGTGGTAGCTACACTTTAGTTATGAAATAGTTCTTTTTAAAGGAAAACGCGATCGAATATCTCACCTTTGTTTCTTTTTTAGTTATAATTTTATTATTTTTGTATTTGAAAAAGAGAATGGCTTTTGGTTCTATAAAAAGACCTGCCTTCTCCCGCTAGCTAAAACGTGGCAAATCCACTTTATGTTAAGTGGCTCATCTATGGGATTGAGCAATTTGTTAAGTCAGTTTTCTTTAGATAAAGTGGTAGCTACACTTTAGTTATGAAATAGTTCTTTTTAAAGGAAAACGCGATCGAATATCTCACCTTTGTTTCTTTTTTAGTTATAATTTTATTATTTTTGTATTTGAAAAAGAGAATGGCTTTTGGTTCTATAAAAAGACCTG
>LPNX011023718.1:372767-428394 GCA_001517045.1 Pseudotsuga menziesii
CCTTCTCCACTGTAAGGGGTGAAAAAAGTTGGGATATTTCTTTCCTCAGATCTTAATACAAAAATATCAATTTGGGTTTTTATGGATGTGTAACTGAGCACTCATCTAATGTGTGGCGTAAACTTGTGGAGCTTCAATTAATGGGAGTAACTGTTAGAATTTAGTTTTTCTTTCTATGTTTGCGTCGAAGACCATAGACGGATGCTACCACCACAATGGAAGGTGAAAATTCTTACCAGCTGCTAGCCTTTTCTCTTTGTAAGCATGCATAGACGGGCATTGATCTTTGCATTTAATCTAGTTTGATTGTGTAATATTGATCTTTTGTTTGGATAGCGGATCTCCTGCAATTAGGAGGAAGTAAATCTAGTAGCCACACCATTGGCTAATCAGGGTATGTTCAATCATGCAATCTCTCCCCCTGTCACATATGACACGAGGCCCTCTTGAGTTCTCCTTTTGACTCCATTCTCCCCTTTGATGTACTGGCACAGGTCTCTTCTTGGGGACTGGTCCTTCCCCCCATCCCATCACTCATTCAAATTACATCTATCCTACAACCGTTTCTCTAAGGCAGCCTCTTCATTTCACCTTGTCCATCATTGCATCTACCTTGGTGATTCTAACCTTAGGGAAACCCCCCTCGAGTTGGAGAAGAGCCAACCTAAAGCGAGGAAGAGAGTGTGGTGACAGTGGATACTCTTTTCGCAGTTGCCATCGGGTTGTTGCCTACTTTTAGGCTTTGACACACGCACGTTGGTCAGGTGTGCCAACAGGCTCCATCATGACATTTTGAGGAGTCTCTTCCACTGTAAGTTCTCCACTAGAAATTGGTGGAGTAGAGATGTTGAGGGTTAAAGGTGAATCATATCTAGCCTCAACATCCATTTCATTAAAACCCAAAATACCATCCAATCGTAGAGGTGGGAGAACACTGGTAGAAAAAACTACCATAAAGTTAAACTGTTAACTGGCAAAAGATCTGGCAATTAATCTCATAAAATACAGAACAACAATAGAGGATGCATACCCAACCCCTCATCTAATGGGAAAATGAATTAAAATAGAATATTCAATAATATATATTGTCACAAAATGAAACTTAAAGACATGATGATGACTTAATTACTTACCCTTTTGCCAAGTAAATTATGTCAAGGTTCGCATTTTCTAGTTGAAAATAAGATATCTGCCTTTTGGCTTCTTGCCAATCACTGAAAATAAAGAAATAATACATGCTTAGCTTGCAAATTTGATATACATTTGTCTCCAACTCGTACAAATGTATGTACCGTAACAGAGAAGGTATAGTGTACTTGCATATGGACATCAGACACTACCATTCCCATGCTCAATAAGAAAATAAGTATTCCAATATAAGATAAAATGTACATTAAAAAAGGTACTATGTTTTCGATGACCTTTCAGAGGACCTTTCACTTGACGTAAGCTATCTTTAGCTTGACACGTAGCTATCATTAGCTTGACGTAAGCCTCACTCTGCGTTGACGACTGAGCTAAAAGGCTGTTTAATAGCGCCTACCTTCCCGCCTATATAGTATAGAACATTCTTCTTGAGGAAGGTACTAGGAACAAGAGACAAATTAGACAAGGTCCAACAAGTGCAAACCCTATAAAGTTGATCACTTAATTGTTTTCATTACTCATGTTTCAATATAGATCTCATGCTTGAGGAGACCTTTTGGTACTCCTGCTGTATAACGACATCATTGTACTTAGCAATCCCATTGACCTACTTTTGTGGTCATTAGTCAAACATTAATAAAATTATCATACCTCATATTAAGTATTCCAATATAAGATAAAATGTATATTAAAAAAGGTGTTATGCAGTAGATGCCAAGGGATTGAAACCTCATTGAAGTCTAACATTGTATAGGCGTCTCCAGCACCTGTAGCACACTCTGTATTCTCAAGAAATTAAAATGTCACAATTTTAAAACTTCAAACTTTATAATAGAGAAGACAAAAACCTAAACTATGGCAGAGCAATCAATTGTCACATTAGTATATCACCATCAGACCTAAACCAAACTCGAGATGCAAAATCTCGATGACTTTCATGTAATGTAATTTGGTCACGAGTGCTAACATGAGGATCTGAATCACTACGACAATCAAAAATATTTTTGAATCAATGAATATGTGCATCAAAATTGTGCATAATATTCCCACTTCCCAAACATACCATTGTAATATGTGAAAATTTACTCACCTGGTACTTGGAAACCCTACATCATCCAACTCCATATACTAAATTTTAGAAATCTCAGGCAAAGTTATTGAATGAAATATTGCTAAATTGGCATTTGGTGGTAGATCAACCTGTATGGGGTGAAATGCCCGATTTATTTTTGTTAATATTTCACTGCAATCTTGATAAAGGTAGTTCAGTTTTTTGAATATATCCTCACCACCCCCAAGAGGAGGTGCCCTACCAGTCTAAGTGCAATTGGAACTTCACGAGATATGATAGAGACCGCAAAGTCAATTATCAGAACAGAAAGACATTATTTGAGAATAAGATGGCAATGTATATAAAGTTTAAACCACTCAAAAGATGAAGGCGAACAAGACAGATATAGAGAGAAAAATCAAAATATTAGGACCACATATATTTCTTATCTATTTGTTAGAGTAAAAATCTCCATCCACTTGTTTTTATCATAAGACAAAAGAAACTTATTCATAAGTACAACCACCTAAGAATCTTGGTTCATTGAAATAAGCATATGTTTTACATATTTTGGGCTGCATATGTGCAAATTAAAACCATTATGCAAGCTAGGTATCATGGATTAACATGTGCTATAATCACATACAAAATGAGTCATGTAATAATTTGTGTGTGATACAATCAAGTACGAAATGAGAGCCATCTAATGATTGATGCCCAATAGACGGGACAAAAGAACTTAAATGAAAGAAAAGCAATGTTCCCCCAAGTTTCCAGGACACGGGAGCGTGGGAGTGGGGAAACGCACGATGGGGGCATGTGGAGACCACCCCCAAATTTTAGGGAAATTCAAGGGGGGCGGGGGGGCGTCGAGGTCATAAAAATTATAAAAATATATATAAATTATAAAAAAATATAAATGCTAGAGACTAGAGACTGAAACAGTGAAACTGTTGGAGCAGAGTCCCACAGCTACAGAAGAAGCTGCCAGTTTAGCGGATAGATAGTTTTGGCGGAGAGGAGATAAGATAGAGCTACGACGCCGTAGCATGTTTCTAGCTGCAGAGCAGAGCTGGAAACCGTGACTTTTAGGGTAGAGAAGTCAAGGAAGACGACAGCACCTGAGCGGCCAAGAAGAGAGAGCTCACCCACTGCATTGAAGGCAGCGGCGAAGACAGGAGGGCTCGGCTACCCTCAAAAAGGAAAAGGAGCAATGAGGCCGAGGTATTGAAGACGAAGGACAGAAGCAGAGAAGCGGTGCACAGTACCCATGGTCAGTGCCGGGAAGCATGGAAGACTGCAGAGAGCTATGGTGTGACGGAATGCGGTTACCTCAAGTACAGATATGCCGACTGTCACTAGTTAGGGTTTTGGGTTACTATTGGGACAGGCCCACAGTGTTGTAATGGCGAGACCTTCGGGCCACCTATAAAGGGATATATTTTGTATTGTAAAGGGTTGGCTCATTCAGTTGTTAGTTGCTTGGTAGATTATCAGATAGCTGTAGAAGCCGAGCCTTGGTTCTGTTATTAACAGTAGTTATCTTACTGTAACCAGTAGCTGGCTCATAGAGCATGCATGTAATGATCCGCAGGGATCGACAGAGAGGGAAGAGTATATTGTAAGAGGTGAAATATAGAGTAGAAAAGAGATCTAAGAGAGAAGGGCTCCAGGCTATGTGCGGAGTTACCCAGAAGATCTCGAGCTGCATATGCGGTGCAGTAGAACTGTGTTTACCTTCCCCCGAGCTATAATAGAAACACAGTTCTGTGGACATAACTTCCATCCTGGAGGTGAACCACGTTAAAATCGTGTGTTATGTGATTGGCTTATGTGTTGTGTTTATTTGTTGCATCTATCAGTTATCACATGGGTCTTGTTTACAGTTTAATGTATGTATGCGTTATTCAATCTACAACACTATAGAAGATAAATGCAAGTTGAAGTCCATAAGTATTTTGTGTAAGAGTTTATCTACATTTCATCCCATGTAGTTAAGAGTCACAGAGTTAAGCAACCTTGTATATTGAGTCCTGTAAGTCAGAACGAGTAGCACTGAGTACGCTGAGCTGCAGCAGTAGGATATTGCAAGGAGGCGATATCGCACCAGCAGAGGAGTTGTGGTGCGCTGTGGTTGAGAATCAACGTAGGAAGGAGTTACGTGTTGCCTGAGGCATGGTGATGCGATAAGGACTAGAGTCGTCGCAAGTAAGAGAAGTTGCACGTCGCAGATAGAGAGAGATCTCGCAGGCTAGAAGAGCTGCGAGACACCCAGGTTGCCACAGAACTTGGTCCAAGACACTTGAGTCCTTGGCCAACCCATTAGAATCACTTCGTGTGAGACTTCAGGCCGCTCTGCGGTCTGTCGCCGAAAGGGCCAGTGAGCTAGGGGTGTTGTTGGTTAAATACAGTAAACCCGGGTCTGCCCATGCAAACCAACAGAAACATCAATAGACAATACTAAATTACTAAACTACGATTGCTCAAAGAGTCAAAAATTTAAAATAGCCATAGGAAAGAGTCAAAGACTTGGTCATTAGTGATCACTGATCAATATTTAGAGTCAAGAGTAAAAATTTAACTAACATAGTAACAAGTAACAATGGACACTGATAACTAAAAGTAGCTAAAAGAAATCATAACAAAACAAGCATCAAGGAGTCAACTCCATTGATTGGTCCTCTGCATCCATCTGCTGCATGAAAGCATTGGGACCATCAAAGGGAATGTCATCCTCTGTATCTGAGTCACTCTCAGGAGTAACCAATGGCACACCAACCAAACCATATAGCATCTCATCCGCTCCATCCTTCTCTTCTATATGTGCCTTGTCCTCTGGATCCACATCCCATTGTACAGCAGGTCCCATCCAATACTCTGGTGTCTTCCTGTGTGCAAGATGAAGGGAACTATTCATTGCAACTAGCTTCTCAGCTCTCCTAGAGGTAAGTCTATTCCTCTTGATAAAGTGAATGAAGCTATAGGTGGACCAATTCCTATCAGTTGCAAAGGAACTAGCAATCTGAGAAAACAAATGAATAGCAAGATGTTTGATCTCTGGAGCCTCATCCCCATGCATGTCCCACCAACCAATGGGGTCATCCTGGCCTAAGTCGCTATGGTCTGCCTTGGCATCAGGCTTGTTGAAGGGACCTCCGAGACCTGCAAACTGAATCCATTGTCTCCGAAGTGTTTTCCCCTCCTCTTCACTATACATATTTGTAATGGAAGTTCGAAAACCCTTCTTGATCTCCAGATCCTGGATGAGAGCAATTCTACCAGGTCTAGAAATGTACCATTTTGGGTTTAGTGCATGAGCTGCCATGTGCAAAGGTGTGTTCATTCGATCCCACCTACGCTGAATAATGGGTCGAATCTGGTTCGTGTAGAACTCCAAGGAGGGCTCTTTCTGACGAATAGCTTCCCTTACCTTGCCCAACATGATGTCAAAAGTCTCATATCCAAGACTAGGAGAATCAGTGTCAGTGTAGTGAATGACCTCAACTATAGGGTGCAAGAATGAGACCAAATAACTGCAATCTACCCACCAATCATTATCTAATATTTGAAGCTTTTCCAAGTAAGATCTACAGGTCGGTTCTTCTTTTCTAGATCTCAATCCATTGGCATCTTCATTTTCATGTTAAAACCCTAAATATTAAAAAATAAAAAATAAAATGGATCAAACCGCTTGATCTCGGGGCAAACCATTTATAGGTTTTGTAGATCGGGTCAAACCCTAAGTGGTTCTTCAAAAACATTTTGCTAAAGTGACTCCATTTGGCCCAAATCCCAAGGCACTGTTCACTAAGCCCTAGAGCTACCCCTCATGTTACCTCCTCCTCTTGCAATTTGATCTTTTCCTTATGGCTCAGGTGCTTTGACATTGTCATACCTTCTTTCAAGTTCACCCCATGGTACTAGATAGCCCCAATCCTGTTCTTCCCCTCCCTGCATTGGTCACATTTCCCAAGGCAGAGGATATCTTCATCATTTGCTAGTACATGGATCTCAGATCTAGTAATAGGCTCATAGGTCACTTGTATTTCGAACTTGGATCAAATTTCACATTTCATAAACCCCTAATCCAAACCCTAATTTACCTTGTGACTTCATCCATAGATCTAGGGTTTACTCCACCTTACACCTTACGTACTTCAACTTCATTTGCTTTGATCTGGTGTTTTGGTCTGATCTCTCTTGTCAGGAGTAGATCTGGGTCTCCCCTTGTTGTCTTGGGATAAGACAACATCATGTGGAGATTGCCTCAATTGGCGTGACAACCATCCATTTGGGAGTCGAGGCTATCTTGGTTCCACCTCTTTAGTTTCCCATCCCTCTACCATCCATCCTGGATCCACCTCATAGAAGAAACTACAAGTTTGGTGATAACAGGCTTCAAATGTTGTGATTTGACCATAGTGTTTATGTATTACATGTTCATGGTGATACCTTGATTGTGGCTTTGTATGTTGATGATTTAGTCATAACTAGCAATAATGTCAATCTGATTATGGGTTTGAAGACCCAACTTGCATATAGCCTTGAGATGACTGACCTTGGTCTTTTGCATTTATTTCTTTGCATTCAAATTTTGCAAATGGATGATGGCATCTTTCTTTCTCAACCTAAATATTCCTTGGATATTTTGAAATGATTCAAGATGGACACTTGTAAGTCCTGTGCTACACCTTATCAGTCGAGAATGAAGTTGTTGAGAGACTATGACTCACCACGATTCAACACCACTCTTTATTAGCAATTGATAGTTATCCTGATATCTTTAATGCACTATCCACTGTATCTCTCCTTTGTTGTTAGTTTGGTTTCCAAGTTCATGCAGGGTACTCGTGAAATCCACTTGAAGGAAAAAAAGTGGAATGTTAGTTACAATAAAGCTATTTATCAATATTCTAACAATACATACCCACTAGTTGGATACACTAATTCTGACTGAGGTGGTGACATTGTCGACCGAAAGTCTACTTCTGGATATGTGTTTCAACTAAGCTTTAGACCCTTGGTTTGGTCGATTAAGAAACAAAAGATAGTCTCTCTTTCGACTACAAAAGTCGAGTATTGTGGCGTTGATAATGTAGGAATATAGGCAATATGGATCCCTTAGCTTCTCAACAAGCTTGGATTTCTTGATCAGGCCTCCATTGTTATTTACTGTGATAATCAAGGTGTCATTCAAGTTGTTGATAATCCTATTTCTAATAGCAAGATGAATCACATTGAACTTCATGTCCATTATTTGAAATAGTTGGTACATGAGAATGTTGTTTCACTTGTTTATTGCAGAACAAATGATCAGGTCGTTGATATCTTTATGAAGCCTTTACCATAAGCTAAGTTTGTGAAACTTCGGGCTATGATTGGACATCAAGAAGCTGCAATTATGGGGGGTGTACAAAACAAGTAATTTCATCTCCTGAATCTCCAGAGCATTGTGCTAATGGGGTGTGGGGGGGTGTTGGAACCTAAAGTCTTGGTGGTTCATCACACCTCTGGATCTTCTAGAGACAATAAGTTGTTAGACGACAGGTGACTAACGAAGTGGTTAACTAGATTCGGTGCAACAACTGAATAGTCAGTTGAATAAATGACCAAATGGTTGACATGACCATAGCCGACACAACTACAACAACTGGCTAAACTTTGGGACGTTGTGGGTTTTGTGGAAACGATTAAGCCCAATGACCCTTATTTGTGGACCAGATCCTCCTTACTTCCAGGTAGTTGGTTATATCTAGAAACTATAAATACAGGACCCTTTAGGCTATCTAACATGGCAATTGCGATTTGAGATGTATTCCATACTCATTATGCATTGTGATGTTTTGATCATAATGCGTTGTGCTTAAGTGCTTCAATGGTGTCTTTGGACACCACCTCTTATATTGGAATAATGTTCCCTTCTTTTCTTCTCATTTTGTTCAATATTTTAAGGTTGAGAGGTTTCCCAACATCATTTACTAATTCACTCACTAAAAATGAGAATGCAAACTACATATTATCAACAAAAATGCTAGAAAACCAACAAAAAGAGTATTAAACAAGCAATAATTTTCTTCTTTATACATAATGAAACCAATCAAGTACTCACTACAACACCATATATAGGCCAAAAACTCCTAAGTAAAGACCTACAACCTTTTGAGTGGCTTTAGATGACCAAATGCAACAGTAATCAATGCAAAAAATGCAAAACAAGGCAAAAAATCGTCTTTCCCTAGCCACATACACTTGTTGCCAAACAAAGGTGTGTGCACACACACCTATTAGGAAGGATAATAACATGTGCATGCTCTTGTGCACTCTAGAGAGAGAGTAGAGAGAGAGTGTGCTTCCTATAGGTATTTAAAACGTTTTAAAACCTCAAAAAACTTAGAATCCTTTGTTTTGAATCAATGCAAGGGATTATTCTACAAATAGATAGGTTTAAAAAGACTTAAGCAAAGCCAAAAAACAATCCTAAGGAGGCCTTACAGTGAAGAATTCAAAGAATTAGTCCTCATCGGAGTCGTGAGTTTTGCAATGGAGATAAACCCACAAATAGTTAGGGATGGCTATCATAGAGAAAGTGGAGAGACAACTACTCAAACTCCTCTAGGATTACTAACTTACATCCATACAATTAACCGAAAAGACAAGAAAAAGGCATAGTCATTTAAGAGATAGAATATTAGGCATATGGATTCTATAGGTTTTCCTATAGCATCCTCCCATGCATGAACTCCAAATCATTCCACTTGATTAATCTTGGAACTTGCACACAAGAAAGACAAACCCATTCTCAAATCTTATGGAAACATATAAGCATGAATCTGTTCAAAATACAAATTTAGCATAAAAAAAACTAATTATCCTATCAGGAAGACTAACCCCTTTATACCAATAAGAATAAAATTGAATAGGAAGACTAACCCCTTTATACCAATAAGAATAAAATTGAACATTGAATTGGGGGGGGGGGAAGATGAGATAAATCTATTAATGAATAAAAGACAAGTACAAATATCACCAAGATCTTGTTGTTTACACCATTGGAAAGCTTGCTCAGGTCCCTATGAACCTAAGCTACTAATGCCTTGATCCTCCCAATCCTTCAAACTCCTTTTTGAGCACAATATGGGAGCCAATCATGAAAGCATACCTCATTGATCAAAGGATAATGAAATATTAGAAACAAGGGTTTCTGAGGGGAGTGGACATAAAAACTAAAGGATTTAGGACCAATTATTCTAGCATAAACTTAGTATGAGCACTTGATTCCCCTATATCATCCACGAATGTCTTATTTATACATTATTGGTCATGGTTGAGATAGTTGGAGAGTGATTTTGAGGAGATACACCCAAAAAAGTACTTTTCCAACCATTTAGTTTCGCTAATTTCAAGGTTCTTTATATTTTTTGTACATTTTCAACACACGCTCTTTTCCTTATAGTGGATCAAGGTGTGTGTTCCCTCAAAACCATGCTTCTTTTAGTGAAAAATGGTATGAAAAGAGTTGGTAGGTTGTTCTGTGGTGGGATCATCACTTATGAATGGCTCAAACATCTGATTTAGGTCATGTAGCAACTATTAACAACTCTTTATATGACATTAGGGGCATTTGAGATCAATTAAGTACAATTGGATGCCAATAGCGATGTGATTTGATACCATTAGGGTCACTAAAGCACCAATTAGTGTTATAACAAAAGATAGAGTTATGCCTTAAGTGCCAATGAATGGCTAGATTCACCATTATAATAATATGATTTTGAAACTTTATTTGAGAATATTTTTTCTTTCACTTTGTTGAGGAGGTTTGCAGTGCAAAAATGCTCACAATTTCTTGAAGAGGTTCACGATGCAAAAACACTCACACATTGTTTTCAAATTAGTTACAAGGATATAATTTTTTTCAATAATTTCTAAACCAAGATCCTCTTCCTTATGTGGGGTTCCTAATCCTTGAGGATAATACATAAACCCCTCCGACCCATTAAGTGCCACCATAGCTTAGTTCGTTTACCAAAAACATTCTTTAAGAACTATTATAAAGCTTGATTACTATACTTTGTGTTCCACAAACACCCTCAACAACGATTATAAAAGATGATTGCTATATGCTTAAATAAATGGTGATTTGTGAATAGAACTTACAAGGAATCCATTAAAATGCTTGTTTAGTTTGTTTTCCAAAAAACCCTCAAGGATTATTATAAAGGCTGATCACTATACTGTTGATATGTTTGAGCAAAATCGAAGATCCTCTAACAATTTTTAATCAAATAATTTCAGCACATGTGAATATTTATATCAGTCACATATAAATATTTACATCGACCATATATTAATGTTTGTATCAACCACATATGAATCTCACAAATAAATCAACCGCATAAAACAATCAACCATAAGAGACAAGATATACTCTGGGAAAACCCTCTAAACACGGAGGATGAAAAAACTAGCAATTCTTTGACTGTGATAGATAGATTTGTAGAAGATGGTTTACAACACAAAAGCAAATTGCCCGATAAGAGATATCACCTCAACAATAAAGAAGAGATTCGTTGATACAACTGTATGTCAAACTTGCCAAGTGCTTAACACTTTAATAACAAGTTAATGATATGGATACAACACCAATGTACTCTAAACAATTCAAATATGCTAAGTAGAACAACCAATGGAGACTCTAGTTTCTCTCCATACATTTAGTAGTGCATACACAATGAGGAGTATCAACTAGAATTCTCTCCTTAGCACTAGTGCCAATCTAACGCTTAGTTTTCTCCTACATACCCAAGACATGCACCCTCCTCTCGTAGTTAGTCTTTAACTAAATGTTTGACTAACTTGAACTGAGCCTTTTAATCTTTAATTGAAAGGAACTGACTTGAATTGAATGTGAACTGATTGAATTGAATGTAAATTTACTAATTGAATGTGAATTGACTGAACTGAATGTGAATTGACTGAATTGAACTCGATCATTAACTGATTGCATGGCCACCAATTTAGGAGTTTAACATATTGGCTTTGGTGCTTTACAATTAGTGTCATCCATGCTCAATTACTATTATTAACTTTTGCATGGATCTTCTTAGTTAACTGATTCATGCTTTATTGCAACTGAGGCTTTACTAAATCCTTTACCATTCGAGTTCACTTAGAGGTAAATATAGGCAATTCGAAGCCATTCTCTTTCGCTATGCTTTATCTTATTGTCATTAATTAATTACTGCATGGCCCATATGTGTATTAATTATTTATCCATCGTATCATATCATACTCAAAAGAATTATTCCATACGGATGATTATATATATATTACCTCGGGTCATATAGTCATATGCTAAAGCATTCCCTAGCAGTAGCTAATCCCTAAAGGAGACTTGTAGCAGTCGATGACTATGACTAACAATATATCACATAGCAGAACCACCTCAACATGTGAGGACTAAGTAGGACTTGATGCAAAACACGAGACAATCTTGATACAAACCACAAAACCATCTCCATAACTAGAGGTCCATCTCATAGGGTACCTCTTATGAGAATACTTGACTTGATACAAACCAAAAGTTTATAATCTTGATATAGACCACAAGACTTTATAGTACGAGCATCACCACCTCAATCATATGAGGATATAGATAGGAACCACAAGTCCCGAGAATGACTCAAAATGTTGTACAAAAAATATATACTCGATGTTCTACAAACACCATCAACAACAATTATAATGGCTAATTACTATACTAGAATAGAGATTAATTTATAAATAAACTTTAAAGGGAATTTATCAAAAAGCTTGTTAAAAACCCATGTTCCCCAAACACTAAATCAAATATTCACTATAAAAGGTGGATTGCTTATTTATCATTGGTTTTCATTTTGAAATGTTTATATGTTAATCAAAACAATATATTTAAAAAAAGTTTGAAAACAAATTACATTTTTAAGAATTTTTTTTATAAATATAACAAAATATTTTTTACATTATAATAAAATAATAATAATAATTAAAAATTTAAATAAATAAGTTAGAAAGTAGATCAAGAATTGCACAATTTCCACACATATCAAGCTCAAGCTCACCTTGATATAAGCTATAAGTACATTGTCCTTGAGCACATTCATAGATGCATTAATAATCCTCAAAGTAATCCTCCAAGTTAAAGTGGATTTTAACTTTGATAAGTAGAATACGTACTTTGAAAAACTGTGGTCACATGGCACAAGTTAAAGTGGATTTTAATTTTGATAAGTAGAATGACTACGTTGAAAAAAAATTGTGGTCACATGGCACATAGATGATTTGCTCATCTATATTATTTCTTAACAAGGTTTAAAATTAATAATTTAATAAGCATTTATAGAATGTTTTTAATAAAGTCAAAACTAATAATTTATCAAACTAAAAAAAAAAGGTATTTAGGTAAATTGATATGTGATTTAATGGTTAAATTAGGACATAAAGATATATGTAAGTAACAAAAATTGATAAAAAACGCTCTGCAACGAGATAAAGGTGTGTACACCCCTTTCCACTGATCATCTTCAACCATGGCCCTTGGAGGGGGCCCTGAGGAACATTATTCTTCTCCACTTGAGATCCTAGCTTTTCGAAAGTTAGTAGCGTCCAACAACAAGAGAAAAGTCAGTGAATCAACTCGTCAGGAAGTTAGACACTATCCCCACAGTCACATTACCAAAGGAAGAATCTTGTCGCTCAACTATGAACTTAGCAAAGAGGGGTTTAATAGGACAATTCACGGGCTTATGGCCCTCTCCTAGGGCCGTTGAGGCATGGGTTCAGCGAAACTGGAGACCACTAACCATAGAAGGAATCATAAGTTATCTGGTAGGAAAAGGATTTCTTTGTTTTTTTCTTTAACAGTGTAGAAGACAGGCAACTCATATTTAGGAATGGGTCGTATTTTATGGGCCTTCAAGGCTTGTAGCTGAATAAGTGGACACCTGATTTCGAGCCATCATAGGATGTGACGTTGGTTGTACCTGTTTGGGTGTGCCTCCCTCACCTTCCTCTACATTGTTGGAATCCGAAGGCCTTAGAATCAATAAGTAAAACCTTGGGAAAATACATCGATCAAGCTAAGCAGAAGAATTTGTACTCCTGCGCAAGAATATGTGTGGAGGTTGATCTAGAGATCAGCTTCCCAGAAGCCATCCAAGAGACTAAAATCGAAGGGGGAACCCTTCTTGATCTAAGCAAGCAAAAATGGAAGAAAAATGTCCGGAAGGCCGTCAGTGCTAGGGGCACTTTAGGAGGGCTTGCAACCCTTTGGTCGGGAGATAAGTTTCATCTAAAAAGTTCCTTTGAGACACAACATTGGATCTTCACCGAAATTCACCATTCATCACGTAAGTTTACCTTTGCACTCTTTAATCTATATGTGCATGTCCTCTTCTTCGAGAAGAAAGAATGTTGGAATTCTTTATCTGACTTTCTAGAAATTTATTCACCTTCAAACATTATAGTAGCCGGAGACTTAAATCTAGTTCTTGATCCAAAGGAAAAAAGAGGTGGAAATAGTGTAGGGATCCAATGCAACCCCCCCTTGTAGAAGAGCTAATACAACAGTGGGATCTACTTGATTTTAAAACAAAGAAAGGTTTTTACACATGGACAAACAATAGACTCGGGACAGAGCACATCTCAACCCGCTTAGACATATTTTTAGTGGAGAGCACGCTTCTTCTAGAAAAGAAACTTATTTCCCCCAAAACCCTCCCAAAGTTTTCCTCATATCACAAACCAATCCTCCTTCAGCTGGAAGAGGAAGAAAATTTGGGACCCATCCCCTCTAGATTCAGCCCTCTCTGGATTGAAAAGAATGATTCTATGGAGACAGTTATGTCTGCTTGGTCCTCCCCCATCTCAAGGTCACCCAGCTATGTTTGGGAACAGAAACTTAAAGAAACCAAAATTGCATTGAAGGATTGGATAAAAAAATCTCAATAATACCCCTTCCTGCCATATAAAAGAAACAATACGGCAATGATTAGATCTGCAAATGGAAATGGAGAGAGGGGACATAAACACTACAGACCTCAAGAGAGAACAAGCTACCCAACACACCTCCTTTTGATCCTTTTGAAAGGAAGAAGAGTATTGGAGACTTAAGTCCTGAAGCTTGTGGCTGAAAGTGGGGGACATAAATACTTCTTATTTTCACCGGCAATTCAGATCTCACCTCTCTCGGAACCACATATCCGAAATAGTCTCAGTAGAAGGAACCGTCTTTAAAGGGTATGAGAAAATTAAAGGGGCAACAAAACTTCACTTTCAGAAACTATTTAGAGATGATGGGATAGGCAGTGAGGAAGTCACCTCATATTTGCTTTCTTATATCCCCTCCCTCGTTAGTAGCAAGGACAACAAAAGCCTCCCGAATCCTTATACAGAGGAAGAAATTAACAAGGTAATTTGGTCCATGGAGCCTGACAAAGCCCCTGGGCCTGATGGATTCTTAATTCAGATTTATAGAATCTATTGGACAATCATCAAGTGAGATTTGCTGAGAATGATTAAAGCCTTTCAGCATAAGGCCAAAGTGGGAGGCAATACAAATTCCACCTTTCTTGCTTTAATCCCCAAAGAGGTGAATCTAGGATCATTTGATCACTTCAGGCCTATCTGTTTGTGCAATGCTTCATATAAAATCATCACAAAACTCTTGGAAAACAGGATCAAGTCATTTCTTGAGAAACTCATCTCTCCCTCTCAGAGTGGTTTTATCAAATGGAGGCACATCATAGACAATGTAATCATGGTCCAAGAAGCTTTGTACTCTAGTCATCAAAGGAAGGAGCAAGGGATGCTAATCAAGCTAGACACGACAAATGCCTTTGATCGGGTAAAATTATCCTTCCTGTTCAAATTTCTTCTTGCTTTTGGCTTTAACTTTGAATTTGTTAATTTGATAAAAGCTTGTATAGAAAAGCCATGGATAGCTCTATTAATCAATGGCAGGTCGACTAATTACTTCTAAGCAACAAGGGGACTAAGGAAAGGATGCCCATTCTCCCCTTTCATGTATATACTCATGGTTGATTCTCTAAGTAGAAAATTGACAGCTGAAAAGCATGTTGGGACCGTCCCGGGCATCAGGCCGATAAAAGGTCTGGACCTCATCAGTCATGCTCTTTTCACGGACGATTCTTTACTGCTGGGAGGAGCCTCCATCAAAATAAAAAGGTTTTTAGACAAATTTTGCAAAACTTTTGCAATATCTCTAGAGCATTGGTAAACAAAAGAAAAAGTGTTGTGTTTGGCTGGAACATTGACCAACACTCACTCCATTAAATTTCCCAATTCTTGGGGTTCTCGGGCTCCACTACCTGGAAAAAGATCAGTTACCTCGGCCTTCCTCTCACTTTGGGAGCCAACAAGGCCTCCCGCTGGCTTGGAATTCTCAGTAAGATAAAGTCTAAAATAGTAGTATGGGGAGGACAGTGGCTTACCAACGCCGAGAAATTCACCCTGATAAAATCTATCATTTCCTCCTATTAAGTTTATCAGGTCTCCTTCCTCTTGGCACCAAAATCGATCACAGATCAAATCTCTAAATTTATTAGGGACTTTATGTGGAGAGGAGGTAAAGGCAATGGAATAAAGTTCCACTTAGTCAATTGGGATATTGTCAAGCACCCAATGATGGAAGGTGGATTGTAGATAAGGGATCCAGGATTGGCCAACCTGGTGTTAGAAAGAAAATTTCTCTGGAAAATATACTCAAACCATAAAGTCAGTCAACTTCTAAGGGAAAAATATTTCAATGGCGTCTCTTCAAGGAATCTGCATGTAGAAAACACTCCTAAAGGCAAGATGATCTGGAACTTGTTTCGTTAAGGGTTGGGTTTTTTCCATTCTCTATTATATTGTGTCCCTGTAAATGGTAACAAAACTCTCCTTTGGGATGATATCATCCTAGGTCGGGTTCCTCTTGCCTCCTCCACTGAATTCACAGAGATCCAGTCGTGGCTTACCCAACGCGGCATCGTCAAGCTAGCAAACATTTCAGATTGGGCACCTTCTGGGATTTGGCAGGCATGGGATCTTCCTCGAGTATCTTAAAGCACAAAAGAATCTCCTCCTGGAGACGTTGACTGGAATGGAACCAGTTCATCAATAGTTACCCGACAAGTGGGGCTAGGGCAAATCAGGTATTTACATTGCTGCTCAAGGATTTGCAACTCTCCAACCTCATCACGATCCAATCCTTCCTGCCTCCTATAAACAAGTGTGGGACACCTTCAGATTGCAGAAAATATTTTTTTTCACTTGGGTTTTAGCTCACAGAAAAGTTCTTACTAGTGAAAATTTGCTAAAGAGAGGAATTATAGGCCCTCATTGATGCCCTTTGTCCTGCATGGCGTTTGAAACCTCGAATCACCTATTCATTGACTATTCATTTTCACAAGAAGTATGGTCTCTCTCCTTGCTCGGCCTCAACGCAACTATTCCTTCACAAATAATAGTAACTACCCTCTTCTCCACCTGGAAGGCAAGGTACCCTCTCTCGCTCAAAAGCAATTCTTCATGGACCAAAATTTGGCAAGTCTTACCAAAATACGTTTGTTTAAAAATTTGGTTGGTAAGAAACAACCAGGTCTTCAACGATTCCATATATTCTCCTCTCATAGTGATAGCAAAGGAAAAGGCACTTCTTCAGGAGGTAGTGGTTTTAGTCATTCTTCCTTCATCGACAAATCCCTGCTCCTTGGGCACTTATTTGTTTAGGGACATAAATAAGAACCCTGCTCGCCCCGGATGTAGTTTTGCAAGGATGGTGGAGGAATCAAAATCAGGGTAAACCTTCAATCTTTTTTTACTGTGCTTCGAAAGGAAATCCTGGGATTGCAGGAGCTGGTGGTGTGATCTATTCTCCGGACAAACAAAGAAAAGACATCTTCAACTAGGGATTAGGAAAGCGAACAAATAACTACGCTGAAATTCTCGGGCTGTTAAAATCCTGTCAGATTGCATGAGAAAATGGCTTCAAAGAAATACAAGTTTTTGGAGATTCATAAATCTTGGTAAAGATACTAAACTCGAATGATCACTTTAGCGACCCGTTGCTCAATAAGACCCTGCAAAGGATGTGTTATGTTATGCAAGACTTCAGCTCCTCCTCCTCCTTCCATGTCCTGCGAGGCTCAAATAAGGAAGCAAATGAAAAAGCAAACAAGGGTTGTCTATTCTCTCAAGGATTATAGAGCAAGAACAAGGACACTCCCTTTTGGATTTCGATTCTGTAGCTTTGAACTTGTCATGTTTTTTTGTTTCGTAGAATCGAGTATGATGGAATATCATCAAGTGGTCTCTTGAATATATGTGGTCTCGATTGATTGGCATGACACCCAAACCGTTACCTTATAAATAAATATAACCGTTTCAATTAAAAAAAATTAGGACACAAAATTTAAAAAGAAAATTATAATTGAAAATAAAATATGATCATAGTTTTATGATAATAACAACAAACACACTTTTAATAAACTTTCAATTGTTAATCCTTAACCAAGCTTACCAAAATCTATTTAGAGTTCAATATATATATTCAAATTAACATTTCCTATAGCCAAGCCAAGTAGAATTCAATATATATTCAAAAACAAACTCCAACAAAATCTATTCAACATCATTAACAGCCTATGTACTTCTTTCAAACAATTCAATTCCTATAGGAGTTATGCAATGCTTTCTATACTCAACCAAATGGGGCAATAAAACATATTTCAAATGTTTTAATTCCTACCGGAGTTATGCAATTTTAGTAATAAGGATGTTCAACATATACAAAGTCAAACAAGAAAGAACCTTTTCCAAAGAAAACATAGGGCGTAAATGTTATGTGCTTTGATTGAAAAGCAATAATTTAATTTATTATGCAAATCAATTTTGTAAAAATAAAATAATGCAAACCAATTCTATAAGAAATTGACTTTAAAAATATTAAAAACACTATAGCAAAATAATTTGAAGATCAATGTGGAAAAGAACACATAAAAATAATATGTTAAACAAAATAACTAAAGTATTTAAAACAAATGCACCTTGAACAAAACATTATGATATGCAATAGTCTACATTCTCCATGCCGACATTATGGTATGTACATTTAAAAGTCTACACACTCCAGACATACATTATGGCATGCACATTCACCAGTATATCACAATCAAGGTATTGCAAAATATCTAGTATATAGAAGACATGACATCATGCAAATATTAAAATTACATGATGACATGTAAATATTAAAATGAAATTTTGAATAAGGATGAACCTTTACTCATATTTTATATTTCAAGTAATTCAGTTTGATATTGCTTACCGCATTAAAAACCAAATAGATTTAATTAAATAAGTCATCTATAAAATGCTTAATACAACTTCTAAGGAATGGAATTGAAAGCATGAAAATTATTTATAGATAAAAACAAGATGACATACTATTTCACAATGATTCAAAATTATGACTATAACTTTACAATTATCCTAGAATAAAACTAAGACAATGTAAGATCCTTAATATGACTTCTAAGAAATGGATTTCAAAGCGATTTAAGACAATAACTTTGCAATTATTATAGGCAATTAAGATTGTAATTTTGCAATAGATTATACCCTATCAGATAACATACAATGCAAAGTTGTAGGAAAATAAACAGAGATATAAGGAAGATCAAAATCATCTATATTTTTTCAATTTCATATAAATGTAATCTATGAAATCTTATTCGAAGACTATTAGCACAACAATGTAAAGGATGCAATGCTTCACAACTGTAAAAAATGTATATACAGAAGAAATTAGACAATATTCCTCATCATCTTGGGAGTGTTCCAATTGAAGGTTATGCATAGCATAAATAGCTTTAAAGCATGAAACATATGACAGAAAATAGAATACAACTAATGCAAAACTCAATCAAACAATCTCCCAAGAGTATCCTTATGCATAATCTCCTAAAAGTGTCCTCTATGGATAACACAACATTGCTGGAGTAAATTTTTTAATATTCTACATATTTTCTTATTATATGCATCCTTGAAATTAAAGTTTACAAACAAACATCTAAAAGAAATCCAAAAGATCATTGGAAACATAACTATTAACGTTATTCAAATAGAAAACATGTTGTACATAAAGCACATAGATAAAAATAATTATCATTAAAACAAAATACAAAATAGACATCCAACAAAGAATACAGGGTCATAAATAGAAAAGGTTGTACATAAAGCACACAGATAAAAATAATTATCATTAAAACAAAATACAAAATAGACATCCAACAAAGAATACAGGGTCACAAATAGAAAACATGTTGTACATAAATCACACAGATAAAAATAATTATCATTAAAACAAAATACAAAATAGACATCCAACAAAGAATACAGGGTCATAAACGGTAGGAATCATCATAAATCTTGGAAATTTGAATTGTAAATTCCCTAGGTGCATTGAGATTAAAAGAAAAAGGACATATCAAGGATAATTTTCCTAGACCTTTCATTTTGGACTTTTAAAGAAAAGATTAGTGTCCAGTTTTCATTTTGGACTTTTAAAGAAAAGATCAGTGTCCAGTTTTATGAAGATGTTGAGGTATATATGCTTTTATACAGTTTTATGAAGATGTTGAGGTATATATGATTTTATAGGATATTTTTTGCACCCATTGTATAGTAAACAATGTAAATGCAATATGCACATGAAAACCATAATTTACATTCCGCAATCCAACTTTTGATGTGTAGCAGTTCCTGAAGTGTTACTTGGCTACATTTCAACTAAGGGCTATGCATAGGAAAATGATAGTTACAACAAATCACAAATCACAGATCTTAGGAAATAGAAAACAGAGTTCCTGAAGTGTTACTTGGATACATTTCAACTAAGGGCTATGCATAGGAAAATGATAATTACAACAAATCACAAATCACAGGAAATAGAAAACAACAACTGATGCAAACCTAAATTTCACACTTCCATAAAACTGTAGCCTATCATTAGCAATGTAACCACAAATCATAGGAAATAGAAAACAACAACTGATACAAAACTAAATTTCACACTTTCATAAAATTGTAGACTATTATTAGCAATGTATTATGTATTATGTTTGTAGATTAACATCTACATTCAACTTCTACTTAAATCAAATAAAATGAGATAAACCATTCCAATATTCTGTTAAATTACAATATAAAGATTACTCATAATTTGTAAACGGAAACAAAAAAAATAGAGGAATCAACCTCCATCAATATTGTTCAGACTTGTAGATTAGCATTTCTCATCACCATGGTAACATTCGAACTCTAAGGGTGCTAAGATATCAACAAATGCAGTTAAAACAAATCACACATAATTTATAACTAGATCACTTTTTTTTTGGGTTGTAGTGTATTCTACTAATAACCATGGCATTTAATTTCCATGGGTGAGATGGCATTTAGTTTCCATGAGCAAGATTCCAACTCTAAGGGCGCTAGGATATCAACAAATGCAATTAAAATAATAGCCATGGCATTTAATTTCCATGGGTGAGATGGCATTTAGTTTCCATGGGCAAGATTCCAACTCTAAGGGTGCTAGGATATCAACAAATGTAGTTAAAACAAATCACACATGATTTATAACTCAATCACTTTTTTTTAGGGTTGCAGTGTATTCTACTAATAACACATGGCATTTAATTTCCTAATAACACATGGCATTTACTTTCCACCATGGATAAATGTATTCGACTAAGAACCATGGCATTTAATTTCCGTGAATAAATTAACAATGGCTTTGACCATTTAAATATTGCAATATTATGCTAAATCACTAATTGCATGATGAAAATTAAAGTTCGTAAATAAAAAAATACATAATTTCATTAATTGCCAAATGAAAATAAAAGTTCATAAATACATGATTTCATTAATTGCCAAAAATAATGATAGTAGAGAAAAAGAATACATCAAAGTGTGAAATAATTAGAGTCAAATAAAGAATATACAATCCACATGGAATGCAAAGACGGAGCTAACTAGAATTAGCATCAAGAAGAAAATGGAAAATATTAAAATGTATAACTTTCTTATCATCTCCTGAGTACTTGACCTTTAAGGATATTGCATAAGTCTGTAGAATTAGCACCAAGAAGAAAATGGAAAATATTAAAATGTATAACTTTTTTATCATCTCCTGAGTACTCGACCTTTAAGGATATTGCATAAGGATATTGCACAAGTCTTAGAAGAAAATGGAAAATAATTCTCTTGACCAGGATGACATATAATTCTGTAAAACACTTTAACTCCAGCTATAAGATGACATAATTCTGTAAAACACTTTAACTCCAGCTATAAGAATAAAACAATTGAATATTCTAAGAATATTCCACTAAATTTGTAATCTGGTGTTAGAAAGAATCATTTTAAAAACCAAAAAATCTGATCTTTAATTGGAAAATAATGGTGTTAGAAAGAATCATTTTAAAAACCAGAAAATATCATCTTTAATTGGAAAATAATGCAAAAGAGATATTTTTTTAATTGGAAAATAACGCAAAATAGATATATTCAAAAAAAGGAATACAGATACACAGATAGTAAAAATTAGCATGAAAAATAAACCAATAATAATAATAATTAGCTTTGTCAGCATTCCTCCTCTAGATTCCACCCTACTTTAAAAAACAAAGTAACAAACAGATCACAAGCAATACAAAAGTTAAAACCACGCCATGCAGTCTACTCAATCAACCAATTTCCTGAAACTGTTGGATTGTAATCTATTGATTAGCAACCATTTCCATCAAGAAATTATAAGCATTACAAGCATTACAGAAATTCCTAAATATTTCCTATCAGTAAAATATTCTTAAGCATTGAAATATTCCTAAATGTGTCTGATCATATGCATCCTCAATATTCTGCAATATCTTACCAGTAATATTACAAGTAAATTAAGAGTTAGAAAAAAAAATGTTAAAACCAAACGGAACCAGTGAAAACCTCAATAGAGATTAGAAACAACACTTGATGAATTCGAGTCATCAGATGAAGAAAGAAGCAAATGACGAAAAAAGAACAATATCACAGACATTCAAGCAAAAAGGGCAAATTAATGAGTTCAAGTCATCACATGAAGAAAAAAGCAACTGAAGAAAAAAGAACAGCATCACAGATATCCAATTTGAGGCATGCACTGGAAAACATTTATTTGAGCATTGTCTTTATCAGAAAAAATTTGAGGCATTGACTGCAAAACATTTATTTGAGCAGAAAGATTATTGCCCACAAGTAAGTTTTTTTAAATAGCATTGCAAAATACCTGGGAGCCCACTCTTCGATATCCTGTTGAGAGGTCAATTTAAGACTGCCCTGATCCTCAATCTTCCAGATAGAGTCGTGTCTCCTTCGTTGTTAGGAAAAGGCATGAAAAAACTGAGTGTTTTTGTCAACTTAGTAATCCACAATGCTCTGCTTTTCAGATGACAAAAGTTGTCTTCTTTTCGCTCCTTAATAAATAAATAACAAATCAAATTGTTGGAAGTACGCCCCCATCCAGTGAAGCAAGTAGAAATAGAGCCCCCATCCTTTCCCCATTTCCATTTCCAAATGGTAGATCCTCCAGATAAATATCTGGACATAGATACAGAGACAGAGACAGAGACAGAGCTGCCAGTAGGATATCTAATCCCAGACGCATATAAAGATCATATAAAACTTACCTTATTTCCGAATGGAAGCAGTAAATACATATGCATAGGTGGTAGCCACTGATATTTACCTTGTATATTTAGTTTCTTCAGAAATTTAAAAATGATATCGAGAGTCATATCCTTGTTGATATAAATAGAAACTTTTTGAACAACATATAAGCTTTATAAGCATACAGAGCCTAATTACTGGGGTACCTACAACAGATTTAGGATAATAACTTATAAGTAACCATTCGTAGGATAGATAAAACTTTTTATTCATATGCCCCTTATAAACATATGCCCCCCCAAAGTAGTGTTTAATTAGGGAGAAGCAAAGCCACTAGTAGTACTTTAAGCAGCAGGAATAGAAGCAGCCAGAGCACATAGTCAATGCTTTCTTCGACGGTACAGCTACAACAGGGAAACCCGGCGACATAGTCAAACACTTCTATTTTGTGTACCGGAACTAACTTACAGAGTTGAGAACTGCTTACACAACTGTGGGACACTACCATTTCTTTTTGAGATCTTAGTGAAACATAACCTGGTAACACCTCCTTTTAGTGGGATATGTGGCAGAACAGCCGGAACCTCCATTTTATTCCATAAAGCATTCGATTCTGACAGGCAATTCATAAAACGTTTTATTGAGGCGGGGAACCACCACCTTTTAAGTTTGTATGTGCATCTTGAACTGCTGGGAACTATATTTTTTGTCGTGAATAGCTTTCTTTACCTTTAAAGACACTTTGACTTTATCGCTCCTAAACGTTTGATAATATCCAAGTCCTGACCCCAAACAAAAGCTGTTTTCAAGTCATCAGATAAAAATAAATGAAGAAAGAAGTATTAGACATCCAAGCAGGCACATGGACTGCACTTGATGAGTTCAACTCATCAGATGAATTAGAAAGAAGCCAATGAATAGAGAACAGCATTGCAACACAGTCCAGTGACAGACAAGAAATTAATAGAGAACAGTGACTGTGCATTGCATCACCAGCGACTTCAAGAGAAATTAATAGAGATCAGCAAGTTCTCCACAACTGCCTCCGTCCAGCGAGTTCTCCACAAGTGCCTCCGAGTCCAACGCATCAAAGGCGAACTACATTCCTCCTTCGTAGGGAAGAGCGTCAAACCTATGGAAGGCTCGAACCGCCGCCTCGTGGGAATATGAGCCCGTCGAATACCCTGAGTGGCAACCATTGGATGGCCAGATCACGGGGCCAGGGATGCCAGGGAGTGCCACTGCATAGGATGGCCAGATCGCAGGGCTAGGGAGCGCCACTTCGCAAACATCGGATGGCCGGAAAGCATGGCCCTCACTGCTCCATTTGGCGAACATCAGATGGCCGGAAAGCATGGCCCTCACTGCGCCACTTGGCGAACATCGGATGGCCAGAATGCATGGCCCTCACTGCGCCACTTGGCAGCCACTTGGAACGCACTGGATGGTCAGATCTGAGGGCCCTCGTAACGCCACTTGGCAGCCATCCAACGGCTCTCCAAGGCTTTCCGTACGCCCATATTCATCCAATCCAGCCTTTCCGTACGCTAGGTGGCATATTTCCGTACGCCAGTTGGTGACAATCCAAGGTCTTCGTACGGCACGTGGAAACATAGGGAGGACCCGATACGGAGTTTTCTGATCATGGTTTTGCGTCGGTCACAGTGAATAACGGGGTTTTCTGATCATGGTTTGGGTGAAAGCGAAGATGACGGTGAACATAGAAAGTGGTGAACATAAGAAAACACAGCAGAAGGATTACAAAGTTTTAATGGCAGCCTTTAAACACTGAATCACACGCTGCCTCTAAACACTGAATCAAAGATGGAAAGACATATGTGAACAAAAAGCAGCAGGTCCCTTGAGGTTGCTGTAGGGATACCCGAGAAGTTTGTGGGCCCTGAGAGTCTATAGTGGCATGAAAGACAACATACCTCCGCAACCTCCGAGTTCATACCTCCGCCTCCACAACATTACATTTTAGGTCTCTGAGCACCGCAAGTATTTCAGATAGTAATTCAATTGCTGTAGGTTGATCAACTGCTAACTCCACGTTCACCGATTTTCCAAAAGAGGAAAACTGAATGGAAGTATTTGTTGCTAAGGTCTATAAAACAAAGAATGAATATGATTTAGGGCACATATTACATAGCAAGGCATAAACCCAAATTGAACTTCAGAATTACATGGCAAGGCTGCATAAACCTTTCAACCTGAATACCTACCGGAGGGCCAATTCCTACTAAATGGCACAAATGCTTAATGAAAAACTGCCCCAATTAGTATGGAATTCCGAAAATTGAGAACACAAACAACGAGAAGAGATTCACATACGTCAATATCAATCACAAACCTGAAATTAAATGGTAATTAAAAGTCTGTTCAATAGTAATAATCCAAGAAATAGAAAGTTTGTTCATAGGTTAACTAATCGAAATTCCCAAACAAAACAAGAACAAAGTCTCCACATTCAAACACGAGGCAAAATGAAGGCCACAGAAGAAACTACTAACCTGGGCGTATTCATTCGTATAACGAGCTTCTCATATTCATTGTTTATTGTTTATGTCCAACGAAGAACTCCACTCCATTTCTGCTAGAAAAGTTTCCATTTCACAGCTAAAGAATCCAATTATAAAACTAAGAAGCAGCGTCTGCCATTCGTTTTATGCAGCACTCAGTCAGGGAATACCAGAACAGATTGGCAGAGTTTCTAGCTGCACGAGTTCGATTCTCTACCCTGACTATATTTCAAGTTCGATTCTCTCGGGCCACGGTGAAATTGGGGTGCCATTAAGCACGGAATCTGACAATCCTAATAAATAACACAATGAAAAACACGATTTATTCAATGCAAATGCAGTTACAAGAAGCCCAATAGAAGCCAACAAAGCAGTTCGAAAATTAAGCACAGTGAGTGACCACATTGTGAGAGAGAAAAATATATATATACACAATACTCAGGCAACCCCTGGAATAGGAATAAAAACCTGACTATATTTCGAATCCCATGTTGAAACCTGACTATATTCCGAATCCCATGTTGACTGGTGAAAAACTCTCGGGCCACGGTGAATTGGGGTGCCATTAAGCACGGAATTTGAACTTGACAAGCCTAAGAAATAACACAATGAAAAACATGATTTATTCCATGCAAATGCAGTCACAAGAAGCCCAATAGAAGCCACAGTGACCACACTGTGTGTGACCAGAGAGAGAGAGTAGAAGCCACAGTGACCACACTGTGTGTGACCGGTTCGAAAATTAAGCACAGTGACCACACTGTGTGAGAGAGAGAGAGTAGAAGCTCGTGCTATAACCTGCAAATGTCAGCAGTATTAAAGTAATTAATCTCACGGTATTTACCCAGCGGTATTTACCTAACCGCCCACGGTATTATTGCTCTTACTTCTTATTTAACCTGCTTCTAATAATAAGAAGGCAGACCTCTGCCCGTGTTCTTTTCCTGAATGCTCTGTTCTCCTGTTCTGTTCTTTTTCTTTACATGGTATCAGAGCCTAAGGCCTGATCCTTTCTTGTTGAGGTAAGCCTTTCCACAGAGTGGAAAGCACTTGAAGGAGCTCAGAACACAACAGCTCCAATCAGCTTACTCCGGCGATCAATTGCTTGGTCTCTCAGATCTGAATCTAGTAATCTCGATCTGAATAGCTCACGCTGGAGAATCAGAGGACTACGGAGGGAGCCACACACAGAATCTTGGCGATCTATCATAGTTGATTCTCTGAATCTTGGCATTCTATCCGACTGGCTTGAGAACTGCTAGGCTATTCAACGGCACAACGGTTCTCCTCAGCGACCAGTCAAAAATCAGCCCTCGCATCCATCAAAGTGTTCTGCAATCCAATCGAAGTCTGCGATCATTCATCAAAGGCATTGCCGCGGATCGAACTGTAAGCCTTCAAGATCTGATCTGATCTAAGGAAGTGGAGCAATGGTAGCGGGTTCTTCACCTACGACATCGAGAACCAAACCTTTGGCAAGCAGATTCCTTCTTTGACCCTGGTATACCCCCTTGGAGAACTCCAATCAGTCTTTGGCTTCTTCATCTCAGACGCTAGTAAGAGAAGCGAGTGGCCTCTGATTCTCTGCTCTGCTCAGCGATTCGTTTCAGATTTGTTTGAAATTCTGAATTGCCTTCTATTCAGGAGTGGCCTCTGATTCTCTGCTCTGCTCAGCGATTCATTTCAGATTTGTTTGAAATTCTAAATTTCCTTCTATTCAGAAGTTGAGATCGGTTGGCGCAGGTAAGATTTTTTTTTTTCCGTTTGTTCCTAGATCTGACTTTGGGTCTACCCTGTTGGGATTTGAAATTGTGACCACAAATGATAGTTGCCAAGGCTGTCCAGAGATGTGCATTTTTTTTTATGCAAACTGTACACATGCAGTAGAAGGATTGATCAAGACCTGATTGGATTAACCAGCACAACCCAGAGTCTCATCACAGCTTTTTAATTTACCAGTAACCATAGATCTGGTATAAATCCCAGGCTCATATTAGAGGACGCAAACCCCACTATTCTCCCGAACCGAATACTCTATTTTCTGGATCTGTACTGTGCTGATCTCAGGATCTAATCCCATCTTGGAAGGGGATTGGAGAGTGCCTCGGGTTGCCCATATCAGCCTGTCATTTGTTCGTTTTTTTTTCTTGCTGTTCTGTTTATTTAGTCATATCAGATGGCTAATACCAGTTCCTTGAAGCCGATCTCCGGACCTGTTTTAACCGGAGCAAACTATGAATTTTGGTCTATCAAGATGAAGACATTTCTGCAGCTCAACAAATGTTGGGATATGGTGGAAACTGAGTTTACAGAACCTGAAGCGGTTGCCCTCGCCGCAATGAACAATGCATAGAAAAATGCTCTCGAAGCTCATCGAGATCGAGATCTCACAGCCACATGGCTGCTCCAAAGCTGCATTGAAGAGTCCATTTTCCCAAGGATCTCAGGTGCTACCAGCGCACATCAGGCTTGGAACCTGCTTGCATCAGCTTACAAGGGAACTGATTGCGTTAAAACGGTAAGACTGCAAACCCTACGCCTTCAGTTTGAAAGTTTAAAAATGAAGGAGTCAGAATCTGTAGATTTGTTCATGACTAGGGTCTCGGGTCTAGTAACCCAGTTCCAAACCTATGGTGCACCCCTAGAACAAAAAGTAGTTGTTCAAAAGATTCTTCGGTGTCTCACCAAGAAATTTGCTATGGTAGTGACTGCCATAGAAGAAGCCAAAGACCTGTCTAAATTCACCTTAGAAGAGTTAACTGTATCACTTCTATCTCATGAAGCACGATTCACTCAAGGAGAAGAAACATTGAGCAATGCTTTCAGCACTCAGGCTTCCCTCAACAGAGGTCGAGGCAGAGGAGGACGAGGTAGAGGAAGAAGAGGCCGATGGTCTAGATCAGAAGATAGAACCAGTCACAATCATGAACACTCAGAGAATTCAGAACACTCTCACCACTCTCAAGGTCAGAGGGGAAGAAACAAGAGATGGACAAATAAGTCCAATGTTCAATGTAACTACTGCAAGAAGTATGGGCACTATGAACGTGAATGCAGAAAGAACCAAGCAGACCAGAACCATAACCAGAACAATAGCAGAGCCAATGTCTCCAAAGAAGAATAGGGCTCGTCCGAGGTGATGTTCCTGTCTTATCAAGCCACTGAAGACCACTGCAGCTCAGATCTATAGCTACTAGATAGCGGTTGCAGCAATCACATGACAGGTAACAAGTCATTATTCTCTAGCTTAGATTCCACTGTTATCACGAATACCAAGCTAGGAGATGACTCTATGGTTCCAGCTAAAGGCAAAGGTATTGTTCCTGTACTTAGTAATCAAAATGAGAAAATGTCCATTCATGAGGTGTTTTATGTACCTCATTTGACTGTAAATCTAATCAGTATAGGTCAATTACTTCAGAATAAGTATGATGTTAGGTTTCATGATACTTACTGTGCTATCTATGATAAACCTCCCAGTAAGAGACTCATAGCCAAAGTTGAAATGACCAAAAATAGAATCTTTCCTCTTAGAATTAGGAGTGCTAACCTTCCACAGCCTGTAGTTCATACAGTCTCTAGTCAAGACCAATCCTGGTTATGGAACTGTAGATTCGGTCATCTTCCTTTCAAAAGTCTCCATCTCCTACACAAACAGTCAATGGTCAAAGGATTACCGGTCATTCATAAACAATCCAACCCCTGTGAGGATTGTATCACTGGTAAACATCATAGGGACAGTTTTCCCACTTCCACATCTCGAGCCAAAGAGCAACTTGAGTTAGTTCATACAGACCTCTGTGGACCCATGCAAACCCAATCCATAGGAGGCAGTTTTTATTTTCTGATCTTTATTGATGACTTTAGCAGAAAAACATGGATTTATTTTCTCAGGCACAAATTAGAGACCTTCTCCAAGTTTAAAGAGTTCAAGTCTCTCAGTGAGAAGCAGTCTGGAAATTCCATTAAAATGCTCAGGTCAGATGGTGGAGGTGAATATGATTCACATGAATTTTCAGATTTTTGTAAGCAGCATGGCATTGAGAGATAGTTCACCACCAGATACACTCCACAGCAGAATGGAGTTGCTGAACGGAAGAACCAGACCATCATGAACATGGCCCGTAGCATGCTGTCACACAAGAAGTTGTCAAATGAGTATTGGGCTGAAGCTGTTGGATGCTCAGTCTACTTGCTCAACAGATCACCTACAGTAACTGTCCAAGACAAGATTCCTGAAGAAGCATGGAGTGGCACTAAGACTAGTGTCTCACATCTTAGAATCTTTGGTTCTGTTGCCTTTGCGCATATCCCTGATGAACTCAGAAGAAAGTTAGACAAGAAGAGTGAGCGTTGCATTTTCACTGGTTATAGTGAACAACACAAAGCATACAAGCTTTATAATCTTGTCACCAAGCAGCTTGTGGTGAGCAGAGATGTAAAGTTCATTGAAGACAAATGTTGGAGTGATCATTCAGACATACATCATGAAGATCATTCATCTCAGCCAGATCTACCTATAAGAGTTCCAAGATTGGAAGTACAGCAGCAAGAAGATGAAGCAGATGGACCACCACATAACCGGAAAACCAAAAGTTTGACAGAGTTATATGACCAGACTCCAATTCTTGACGAGCAACTTCAGTTTTCTCTCTTCTCCTGTCAGCCCACATCTTTTAATGAAGCAGTGAAGGATGCACAATGGGTAACAACCATGAATGAAGAGATTGATGCAATAGATAAAAATCAGACTTGGGATCTTGTTGATATCCCTGCAGACAAAACCAGTGTTGGAGTCAAATGGGTCTATAAGACCAAATTGAATGAAAAAGGAGAACTTGAAAAGCATAAGGCAAGGTTGGTTGCCAAAGGATATGCACAAAAATATGGTATCGATTATGATGAAACCTTTGCTCCTGTAGCAAGGATGGATACCATCAGAGCTGTACTTGCCATTTCAGCACAAAATCAATGGCCTGTGTATCAAATGGATGTGAAATCTGCCTTTCTAAATGGCATTCTTGAAGAAGAAGTTTATGTTAACCAGCCACCTGGTTATACTATTAAAGGTCATGAAGACAAAGTGTATAAACTCAAAAAGGCCTTGTATGGTCTAAAACAAGCTCCACGAGCTTGGTACAGTAGGATTGATTCCTACCTCATCAACAATGGTTTCAACAGAAGCAGCAATGAGCCAACTCTCTATGTCAAAACAGAGCAATGTAAAATACTAATGGTATGTCTTTATGTTGATGACATGATTTACACTGGTAATTTGATGCTTGAAGACTTCAGGACAGTCATGAAAAAGAATTTGAAATGACTGATCTAGGACTCATGAAGTACTTCCTTGGCCTGGAAGTTACTCAAACTCATAAAGGTATTTTTATCTGCCAGCATAAGTATGCTACTGATATTTTGCAGAGATTCAAAATGGATAAATGTAAACCAGCAGAAACCCCCATATATCTTGGAACCAAGTTAACCAAGAATAGTGATGAACCAGCAGTAAACAATACACTTTATAAACAATTGGTAGGAAGTTTAATGTATTTGAATGCAACTAGACCTGATTTGATGTATGCTGTCAGTCTTATTTCCAGGTTTATGGAGTCTCCCAAAAACTCTCACTGGAATGTTGGAAAAAGAATACTGAGATATGTTGCAGGCACACTTGGATATGTCCTTTGGTACACTCATACACCAGACAATACTCTTACAGGGTACACTGACAGTGATTTTGCAGGTAGTCTTGATGATAGGAAAAGCACATCTGGTTATGCTTTCCATTTGGGTACAAATCTGATCTCTTGGGCATCTCAGAAACAGCCCATTGTGAGCACCTCTTCCGCAGAAGCAAAATATGTAGCAGCCACCACAGCAGCTTGCCATGCAGCTTGGCTCAGAAGACTTTTGAAAGATATGGGACACACTCCAAAAGATCCCACATCTATTTTTTGTGATAACAACTCTGCAATACAGTTGAATAAACATAATGTATTTCATAGGAAAAACAAACACATTGACACTCGCTATCACTTCATTCGTGAGTTAGTCAATGAAAAACAAATTTCCTTACTGTTTTGTGGCTCTAAAGAGCAGTTAGCTGACATGTTCACCAAACCATTGGGAACATCTACATTTGTATATCAGAGAGAGCACTTTGGCATAGACACTGCTGAACATGTACTACCAGTTGAGATTAAGGGGGTGTATTAAAGTAATTAATCTCACGGTATTTACCCAGCGGTATTTACCTAATCGCCCACGGTATTATTGCTCTTTCTTCCTATTTAACCTGCTTCTAATAATAAGAAGGTAGACCTCTGCCCGTGTTCTTTTCCTGAATGCTCTGTTCTCCTGTTTTGTTCTTTTTCTTTACAAGCAGGGCAGGGCAGGCGCACATGGGTGTTCTCCTGGTGGTTGCCTCTCCTTCTCCATTTGTAAGGCTACAAAACCCTGATCTCCTCGTGCTCACAGTCATAGAACATAACTGGACAATTGGTGCATCAAATCCATTATCCAGCACTCAAACCCGCCGACTCGTCAAAGGAGCCACAAGTGTGAAGCGAGACAAGTGTGGGAACGTGTCTAAAGGACTTCACACATGAGACAAGTGTGTCAATGTGGAGGCAGCCAACAAAAGGCTGATATAATATAAAAGGTTCAATGTATTTTAATTGCTATTAATTTTCTAGTCCTTCTACTTCAAAAGTTTCTCATGCGGTGATCCCAACAAAACAAAAAGCTTTCTTGATCAGATTGCGGTGAAGGTTTTCTTTTTAAAGTTAAGATTATAGTTTCTAACTTTCTATTTTCAATTATATTTACAAGATATATTTTATAAATAAAAATAATTTCTATTTTCTAAAAAGTAAAAAGCAAGTTGTTATTATTACCTTCTTTCTATTTTCTACAAATATTACTAAAATATTAGATAAACAAAACATCAGAAAAACTAATTTAAAGATAAAATTCTAAATAAAGTATGGTAATTACTTCTGGTCAAAATGTGCATGTTTAAATGTTGCATTTTGCACGGCACCATTTGGTGTTTCCACTTATTATGTGTTCTTTTGGGACTATTACGCTATAACAATAGTATCAATTGAATGGAAAAAAGAGTTGGAAGGACCTAAATATGGGCATAAGAGGAAAGACCAAACTTTGTTAAATCAAATTAGTTTTTAATGATGATCAATGTGGTAATGCTTTATGTGTGGTAATGTTTTATGTGTTTATGTGTTTGGGAGGTTAGAAAGTGTTTTATGCTTTTCAAAATAGATGCAGGGAGGCAAATTTATGGGATTGGAGGACTACAAAAACTCTTTTGGGGCTTTTAGTGATCTTGGTTGTTCTCTATGGTTGTGAAGTATGGCCCAACAACACCTCTGACTTACAGTTGAAGCAAATTGAGAAGACTCAAAAGCGTTTGATCACAAACAAGTTCGAAATTAAAAGTGTAGTCCCATATGAGATCATGTTGAGTGAAATGGGGGCTACCTCTATTGAAGCAATTGCTATGGTGTGACTCATAAGATATCTAAAAATAAGTGAGCAAATGGAAGAAGGCAGCCTTGCCTCAGACCTCTTGATGCTTGAAAGAAGGGGCCAGCTCTACCGTTGACAAGTGGGGCTATCCAAGGCTTGCTGATACAGGCCTTGACCCAAGAGATGAAATCAGGAGCAAAGCCAAATCTCCTCATTACCTGATAGAGAAATGAGTGGCTGACTCTATCAAAAGCGTTGGCTAGATCCAGCTTCACCGCCATTCCCTTGTCTCCATTCTTTTGAATGGAATGTATAGCCTCTTGAACTAAAATTATGTTGTCCCAAATCTTCCTGCCTTTGACAAAGCCACCTTGGTTTTCTGGGATGAGATAAGGCAGGATGTATTTTAGTCTATTGGCCATTATCTTTGTGATGATTTTGTAGCCTACGTTACACAGGGATATAGGTCGGAACCTGTCAAAGGATTTAGCTCCCTTTTCTTTGGGTATGAGTGCCAGGAAGGTAGAGTTTGTACTGCCTCCTATTTTAATGCACCTTTGGGATTTACTGACCATTTTAAGCAAATCGGTTTTGACAATATCCCAGCAAATTTTTATGAAATTGGCATTGAATCCATTAGGACCCGGAGCCCTATCATCCAGCTCCATACTATCAACAGCCTTCTCGATTTCCTGCAACGTGATCACCTGCTTCAGGGCGTCGTTGTCTTTATTTTTTATGGCATTAGGCACCAGGTTTAGGAGCTCGACGTCTTCAATTACAGGCTGGGATGTGTACAAATCCTCAAAATGCTTGGACGCTTCGATTTTAATGTCATCAAAGTTGTTGATTACCTTGTTGTGGGACCGGATCTCAATCACATAATTGAAATTTATCCTAGCTACAGCCTGCTTGTGAAAAAATCTAGTGTTCTTGTCTTCGTCTTTCAGCCACTTACAACGTGATTTTATCCTCCACCACTCGGCTTCTTGCCTGCATGCTGCGTGGAGGTTCGACTGGAACTTTATCTCTATCTGAATGTCTGAATTGTTCACCGTTTTTTCTTCCATACCGGCTTGGTGAGACTCCAGTGCAAGGGCAACCTAGATTTTTTTATAATTGGGAGAGGGAATCAACTTGGCCCAATATTTTAGCTCTTTCTTCAGTCGTCTCAGCTTCTCCTCCCAGACGTAGAAGGGGGACCCAGTTACTGGGGGGAACCAAGAATCCGCTACCATCTTTAGAAACTCAGGTTGAGTGGCCCACATTGGATTGAATCTGAAGGGGATCGGTCCCAAATTTTTGTTCATCTCCATCTCAAGAAGAATAGGCTTGTGATCTGATCCTCCAAATGGAAGGATTTTGGAAAAAAAATTTAGTCCCAGGAGGAGGAAGGAGTCCTGGACCAGAAAGCGGTCAAGCCTGGCAATGTGCCCGGGACCAGTCCTCTTATTACTCCAAGTATATTTTCCTATGGATGGCTTGATATCCATGAGTTCCCACTCCAAAATGATATCGTCAACAATTTCTCTTATGGGGTCTTTGACCAGGGAGCCCCCTCTTTTTTCATCCTGGTTGAGGATGACGTTAAGATCCCTCGCCAGGATTACATTTCCTTGCTGATTACTTCTTTCCTCATGAAGGAGGTTCCAACAATTTTTTTTATCAGTGTAAGAATTAGGAGCATAAATATTGAATATTCTTACCAGAGTATTGGTGTCTTTTTGCCTCAGCAGGGTGAGGATCCAATTAGGGCTGTACTTGATGTCAACAGCCTCAAATTTCTTGTCATCCCATAGGGTTCCAATGCCTCTGGATGCGCCCCTTGAACTGATAGCATCTTTACCTCTTTTTTTCCAAAATTTAAGACTTACTTGGAGAAATGCGGCTTCCTCCATCTTGGTCTCTTGGATCAAGAAGATGTTCGGTTGGTAAAGAGAGATTAAATCCATCATAGATTCTTCCTTGCTTTTGCTATCGAGACCTCTGCAGTTCCAGGAGAGGACCTTCATTACTTACTTTTGGAGGTCGTAGGCATCCCTTTTTGGGCATGCCCTTGCTGACAGGTGTTTTGGGTGTTCTTCAGTAGCTTTTCCAAGGTTAGCTGGGATCCTTGCAGCTTATCCTTATAAGTAGCTTGTTCCCTTACCTCTTTCCTGGATTTCCTGCCTTTAGTTTTAGTCAGTATTGGAGTGGTGAGTTCTATATTCCCTTCTTCCTCTTCCTCTTCTTCTGATTCAAATTCTTCCTCTGATTTCCCCCAGGGTTCTCCTTCTTTTGTCATATTAGCACCTTCTTCTTGATCTTCCACTTGCTGATCGGGTGGGCCTACTTCTGATTCTTTACTCTCTTCATTGCTAGATTTCTCTACGGATTCAGTGGAATCATTCCTTACTTCATTGGGTTCATTTGTCTTAGATGTTTCTTGGGATCCTTCAAGAGGGGGATCTCTGGTTTCTTTGGTACTTTCACCCTTCTTAGAAACTCCACCACCTTGATTTTTGAGTTTGGATCTATTCACCCTTTGCCATCCTTTCGCCTTGTCCTGGTGTGATTCAAGTTTTTTAGGGCAGTTCTGGATGAAGTGCCCGTATTCCTAACAGCCCCTGCACTTGAAGGGGAGCTGTTCATAGTCGAGCTTTTGGAAGTGGGACCAATTCCCTACAGTTAGCTTTATGGCCTTTGGAAATCCTTCTTCGAGGTCCACCTCGACGCATATACGGGCACAGGCGTATTGGTCCTTTGGGCTCGCCATGTCAATGTATTTCCCCAGGACAGTCCCGATCACTTGGAGAGATTTAGGGTTCCAGCAGTGCATGGGGAGGTTAGGGAGTCTGACCCAGACTGGAACGGCTTTGGGGATGTCAGCGTCTGGATTGAAGTCCGGGGTCCACCCATTGAGATAGAGGCCTTGCGGCCCCATGAAGCAGGGTCCGTTCCTGAATATTAGATCTTTATCTTCTTTGGATTCGAAGTCGAACAGAAAGCAACCCCTTCCGACGGAGTATGAAGCTATGTTTTTGGAGATTAGGGGTCTCCAGTTTCTTTGGACCCAGCTGTTGGTAGTTTTTGGGGAGGTCCAGAGCCCCGTGAATTGCCCGATCAGGGCTTGATCTGCTAAGGAGAGAGCTACCCGCATAGTTTCTTTCGAAGGGAGGGCGACTTCCAGCACATCTTCAATTCTCTTGACAAAATTCGGTGGATCTCTTAGTCCCAATCTCCTATTTTGAGGGCCAATTAGCCGATCAAAGGCAACAGATCTCGGGTCTGGAGGCGGACACTCCAACCTAGCCATCTGGCTGCTCCAATCGCCAGACACTCAACTCATAGGTGTTACAGCCACAAAATCAGAAAGAGTAGCCTCCTAGCTCTTGGCCTGGCAGGTTCAGCTCTTGTAGGGCCCTACAGATCTACACAACGGCTTAGCAGCGACCAACAACCAGCATGTCAGACTACCAGCGTAGCCTACATGTGTTCTCCCGATCCGAGGCAGTGTGACATGAAGATCCAGGCATCCTGCAAGTGCTCTCAGCCCAGCGTGACGTCCAAAACTGATTATTCACCAGCCACTTAGTTTTATTATAGAACTAGCACAGCCATAAATAATTTTCACTGTTTTAGAACTAGCACAACCACAAGTAAGTCACTTAGTTTTATTATAGAACTAGCACAACCATAAATAATTTTCACTATTTTAGAACTAGCACAACCACAAGTAACCACAACTAGCAACCACGAGTAGCACAACTACAAGTGAAGTGGTCGACGAACCTTTGATAGACACAACCATCCAACCACTTAGTTTTCACTTAGTTTTATGGAGATGGATGTCACTTAGTTAGGCACAGCTGCCAACAACTAAGTGGAGATGGATGCCACTTAGTTAGGCATAGTCACCAACGATTTAGTTTTATGGAGAAGTCAATCACGGAGTTTTGTGGATATGGAAATCACTTAGTTTCTTAATGTTTAACCACCATACAAAGCAGTGTTATGAAAAATACACCTAAGATCATCGGTGGTTGTCTGTTAAAGAAAGGCTAACGTCTAACCACCCTACAAAGCACTGATATGACAAATACACCTAAGATCAACAGTGGTTGTCTGTTAAAGAAAGGCTAACATCTAACCGCCATACAAAGAACTGATATGACAAATACACCTAAGGTCATCAACATTGAGCAACAAACAAAGAGCGCCCATGGAATATCACTTCTTCTTGAAAATGCATAGATGTAATTAGTTACTATGTTCGTGGAGAATGAATGATAATAAACCCACTGCAAAATCATAAATAGCGTCAATACAAATTCAGTGTGAATTGATGTAACTACACAAAATTGATGAAAAAACTACAAATCACGTCAAAGAAAGCATATTCATGGCGTGCTAAGCTCTACAGAATGACGGAATAGCCTACCCATTAGGAAATAGACTCCATGGGTACAATTTTCATGAGTTCTTGAGCTGGTTAACGTAAAACCAACACATTTTAAACTTCGAAATCGAACTGATATTGAATCATAGACGCCTAGCCCCGAGACTGCCAAATGTTATGGATTTTTTTCTTTCAGTTTTTTTATTATAAAAACCGTAGATTAGAAAGCAACTCAAACCTAACCCAATAATTTCCAAATTGCATCTACAATAGAGATTTGCCAGAACTCACTTTATGCTTGTTTGAATAGTTTGGGTGTCAAAATATAAGAAAAACAACAGTTGGATTAAACTTTCTACCTTTGTTGCATGAATAATAGTGTAAAATATTATATGGCATTTGGCCTATAATGGTGTATCCAAGATATAATTTGACCTATAGTTGTGTATCTTGGGAACAACTTCTTTCGTTCTTCTAAGTTCCGTGCATTTGAATAATCCACTCCGCTCATTGTTTCTGTGCCAGCATCTATCCCTGGATCTTTCTCCCCCTCCTTCATGGGTTACTCATCCATTTCCCTGTTTTATCTCACAAACCCCGATGCAGATAACTATGTTCAATTTTATGGGCTAGCAGGTTTGCTTAGATGCTTGCCAGGATCACTCAACATAAATTCTGTTGTATGCGAAGGTAAATAAATATAGGAGCAGCAAGTCTACGACATGTTCATTTACAATTCTACAAGTGGGTGAGTGAGAAAGGTGCATCAATTCATTTCGTCGAAGACATAAAGAAAAGAGAGACAAACCATAATATAGCACTTGCATAAATATAACTCTTTATTGATATGCCAAGGAGCCATGCTCACTTGTCCAGTAAGCTTTTTTTAAATAGTAGTCGCCTACGAACGAATACTACAATAATAGAAAGGCCATTTATTAAAGGACTTTGTGTGGCATATCCATAAAAACCATTCTCTTAATCAGTTCCATTGCTCTACTCTATAACAACTCAGATACACCTATTAGCCACAAATCCTTTCGACTATATGTAGCAAGTGGTCAAGCTCTCTCTCTTGACTATATGTAGCAAGTGGTCAAGCTCTCTCTCTTGACTATATGTAGCAAGTGGTCAAGCTCTCTCTCTCCTAGCGCAGATAAATAAGTTCAATTCTATGGGCAAGCTGGCACAGATAAATAAGTTCAATTCTATGGGCAAGCAGGTTTGTTTCTTTTTATATGGGTAGTAATATACCCAAACTACTTTATGGATCAGCCTAAACATCTTATATGTGTCGTTTCTGCAAACTAGATAGACACATTTCTTTGTGATAAAATAGTTGATATTCATGTTCACACACACCGTGTGTTGGATGGGACGATAATATAACTCATAAATCCATATTAATTAAGATTTATTTTACATCCATAGTAAATTAAGATTCCTTTTACATATAGAACTTGTTTTTTTATAATTCCAAATCAAAATTATTTAAGCAAACATAGATTGTTTTTATTATTTTATTAAATCTCTAGGTTCTTACCTAATTGAATAAAGAAGAAGAAGACAAGGGATTTAAAACTTGGGTGGCCTCTCAACATTGGAGAGAACCTAAGATTAAGATTGGGTGAGTTCCACAATTTATTTAACATTTCATTACTCATAAGTTGTTATTGTTCAAAGATATAGAGTTCATTGATAAGTGTTAACTTTAGAGTACCTAAGAGAATGGTTACATGAAAGTATATCATCATTTTTTTACCCCCCTTTATGCTAGAATTCTCTAACCAATTATATGATGTGGAAATTGGGTATGTTTAATGCTCTTCTTTGTTAATGCTCATTATTTTCACATTATCTATTTAATTAATCAATTTTTTTCCTTGGAAAAAAAACATAATTTTATATCATCCTAAAAGGAAACAAAATTACATTTTGTAGATATACATTTCTGCATATTTTGAGTAAAAACAAAAATATCACCAAAGTATGAGCTGAAAAAAAATTCAGTCCCATTCATACAAAGAAACCAAAAATAGTAATAACTAGCATATAAACATGTGCAACTAGTTCACTGTATCAACAGTTTCAATCCCAAAAAATGTCCAAAAAATGCAACCCCAGTGTAGTAGTCAGGTACAAACATATGTCATGTCCAAAAACATGTTCAGCCCACGAAATAATATTGTCCAAAAAAAAGCACCAACAAAATTTTGGCTACCTGTAGCAGACAGAAAATGCACCCTGTCACATATCACAACCTAAAAATAACAACCTTTCCCAGAATGGTTGTCTGATAACTATTCTGGAACACCACAAGACATAATGCAAACAAAAACAGAAGTGTTTTATTGAGGGGCTGCATCCTCAATAAAAGGCCAGTGAGAATACTCATAAAAAGTGTTGTCTAACAATTCCTTAATCTTCCATTGGCTCGTAGCCAACTGGAGCCTCGCCTTTGATGCATTGTCCGCTTGGCAATTGTTTTCCTTGTATACATGTTCGCATGAAAAAAGAGTCATATGAGTTAATAACTGCTAGGATGGATAATAGAATGTTCTCAAGTCTCAAATCTCTGCAATGTTGAATCCTCTTGATCCAATTTATCACCTTAAGCAAATCACCATAAACCTTTAGTGATTTGCATCCTTTCCCTGCTGCAAAAATAAGTAGAATTTTTAAACTTAAGAGTTATGCAAAATTGTTGCTACCCTCTCCTAGCCTAGTCATCAACTCAAAAGAATGATTTTTCTCCTAAGAAGAGTATCCCCCCCCACCCCCCCCACAAAGGTTGTTTTGTGATGCTCCATCAAAAAAACCCCATGGAGCAGTTCTATCAATATCGAGTGCCAAGACCTCCTGCTACTTTGACACCCTGATGTGAAGTGGAAAATCATGAATAATCCCGCAAGCCAAGCTAGCAGTGATAGATGGAGTGCTCACTTTTTCATTGAAGATAATGTTATTCCTGGCCAACCATACACCCCAAGTCACCAACAAGGGTAGAGCTGTCATGACTTCCAAAGTTTCTGTCCTCCTCCAGTTTTTCTAGGCCAAAAGTATCGAAGCCCCTTCCCACCTGCATTCCAATCCCAATCCCAAAGTCTTCACACATTCCTTCCACACTTCCTCGCAGAATGGACACTTATGAAAAAGATGAGTCACAGACTCCCCTTTAGCCCTACACAAAGCACACCACCCAGGTCCCTGAAAACCTCTCTCTTGTAAATTATCTCAAGTAGGGACCTTGTTTTCTAAAACACACCATAGAAAAATTATGGTTTTTGGTGGGCTCTGAATCTTCCACAATTTCTTCCACCACCAAGCTAAACCTCTCTCAAAACCAAAGGCATTGATCTTTAAATACCCCTCCTTAGGAGTATATTTCCCACCTGGGGCTGAATCCCAAATGAGCAAATCCTCTCTATCCCGAAGTTGTACATGAGTTTGATTCGGAAGCCCAATATAGCGTGCCAACTCTAGTTCCTCCTGTTTGGGTTACTAAAAAAATCTACTCGGCTTCCAGGATTGGGACCATCGGTTTTCCTATACCGGAGCAGCTAGTTGAGAGAGAGTAAATTTCTCTCTATCTTAAGGACTCCACCAAGTTTTCAGTAAGTCTATGATGTGTCTATGATGTTGATTGCATCCCACCCAAGGATCCTCCCCAATCCTCATCTTCCTCCCATTCCCTATATTCCAAGCCAAACTATCTTCAATGACATCAAAGGAATTAACCACTGCCTTCCAAATGACCAAGCCATCAGTGTGTGATTTGATAGTCCTCCTAATCCAATCCTCCATAGATTCAGGAGCACTTTATTTTTGAACCCCAACCCGAGTCCACAAACTATTCGTTTTTAATAATCTCCATCCTCCCTTTGTTGCTAAATCCTTTGCAAAAAGAAAGATGTTTTTGAGTCCTCAACCTTCTAGACCTTTGGGCACCGCAATCCTCTCCCACTAGACCCAAGGGGTCACCTGCACATCCTTTTCCCCACTCCATAAGAAACAAAAACAGATCCTGTGTGCTTCTTCCAGAATGCCTTTTGGTATCCAAGCAAGTGACATCCAATAAATAGGAATTGCTTCAAGGACAGTCTTTATCAATACCAATCTACCAGCTCTAGAGAGCCATTTATGACTCCAATTTTTGAGGCATTTTTCCATCTTTTCCAACAACCGTTTCCAATCCTTCTTTTGATAGTCATTCAGTTTTAAGAAGAACACAAGACACTTTAGTCCTCCTTCCAGCTCTTCCAGATGATATGGGAATGTTCCAGAAATGTGTCGTTTTTCATCAGCTCGGAGCCTATGTGTAGACAATGTAGACTTTCCAGCATTGATTTCCATTCTAGTTGTTGTTGCAAACAGAGCCAAAATCTCCGAGATGGTATCCACATATCAAACCAAGCCAAAGCAGAAGATTAAAACGTCGTCCACAAATAATAAGTGCGTTATCTGAAGATGCTGTGAAATCTGGATCTCATTCAAGTTTCCAACCCTACAAGCCTCCCTTAAAGACCTACTCATTCCTTTTTCCAAAAGTAGGAAAAGTAGTGGGGAAAGAGGACATCCCTGATGGAGGCATCTTTCAGCATGAAAAAAAGGTGAGGCAACTCCATTTATCAATAATATCTGCAATAGACACCTGGCCTGGAGCTCAAAATAAATTCTAAAAATGTTCTACCCCTGTCCTGGCCATACCTTCAAAGGAATCGTGGATCAATCTCCAATCATCCACTAAGCTCCAAATTGTGTTTGAATCTTTCCTTCCCCTGGCATAGGCATGAAAAAACTTTGTCACTTATCGTCCCCGCACTCCAACTAGGTAGCCCTGCTTTTTAATCTCCAAGTCTCCTCCCTTTCCAGTAAAGAGTGTTCCTTATCCCCTCAAATCTAGTTAGTGATTCTTTATCCAACTGGGTCAACATACCCCCCATCCCCCCACCACCTTTTCCAAGGTCTCAACAATTTCTTGTTCTATCAGTTTTAGTTCACAATCTTCCTTGCATCTCTTATCAGCTGCCCAACCTTTTTTAATTAATCAATATATGGCCATTATCTCTTTTAAACTTTTATTGTTTTGATGGGCCGACAATGATACATGGTTTATAACTTAAATTTAGTTTCTTAAAGTTTCATTTACTTATGTGACTAAATTTTAATGTTTTGATGGGCGAGAAAGGATACATGGTTTATAACTTAATTTTAGTTTCTTAAAGTTTCATTTACTTATGTGATTGAATTTTATAATTTTTTGGAAAAAGTATATTAAATAATGATCATGTTTAATGGATTTGATTTTAGCTTCTTGAAATTGAGTTATGGCTCTATTTTTTTTGGATAAAAGTATGGAAACATGGTTTATGGCTTAATTTTAGTTTCTTAAAATTTCCTTTACTTATGTGATTGAATTTTATAAATATTTTGGAAAAAATTAGATACATGGAAATCTTTAACCTTTTTTTTATTAGTTTTTAAAAACAAATATTTTTACATGTTAATTTTTAAATTGCATGGAAACCTTTACATATTTATATAGATTTTTTGTTATTTTTTCCCAGAAAGATATGGACACATGGTTTATAACTTAAATTTAGTTTATTTATGTGATTGAATTTTATAATTATTTGAAAAAATTAGATTAAATTTTTCAGAGGAAAAAATACCAGTCTTTGTTATTCATATGAATCAAAAGACATCTTTTACAATATCAGTATGATGATTTCCTGTTCCCATGACCATACATCTACCAAAGTAGATATCAATACAGAGCAGCAAATATATCATATACAGATCTGCGATATAATTGCCAGATCCCAGTAACCAACAACAACATATATAATTGACATAAAATGCGGCAAATGCAAAAGAAAAAGTCTGATCATAGCAGACTTTTCTCATCATCCCTGATATACAGGTCAGAAAATACTGATAGATATCGAAGATAAACTTCAGACATACAAAATCAGAGCAATGCATACTGGCAGGAAGGACTCTACATGGAACAGCAAGAAGTAATCCATTAATAGCAGAAACCAAGCTGAAATATAAGAGATATTCAGCTACTCTAAAATAGATTTAAAATTCCTTGATTTACAATCAATCCATCCAAATATTCTGAGAAAGATACAAGGCCCATATCCAACTTCATGCCTTGTTTGGAGAGTGCATCTGCCTGCATGTTATGCTCACGATATGTATGTCTAAAGGTCACCGACGGGGCCTTTTGAAGCAAAAGTCTAATGTCGCGACACCAGTGCATCAGAGAAGGCACATCAAGTGCAGAATTTCTGTTTAGCCATGAGATAATAACCAGAGAATCCCCATAAATCAACTGTATAGGAATACCCATCAGAAAACTGACTCTAAGAATTGCCCAGCAAGCCAATAACTCTGCTCTAGTATTCGAGCTTCTACCACAGCCCATGGAAAAACTGAAGAAATGATAATCATTGATATAGATCACATAACCTGATCCTCCAATATAATCTGCTGCAGCACCATCAAAATATCCACATGGAAATTATTTAAATGGGTATGGACCAATAATGCGAGATTTGTGAAATTTCATAGGCACAGGGAAAGTATTTTGCAGGTCTTCAATTTTAGCAATCAAAGCTGAGAGGGAAGGCTTTTTATTTTCAAAAAGGATGAAGTTTCGAGTGGTCCATATTCCCCAAAAAATAAACAGAGGCAGGTAGAAATAAAGGGCAGATTTCAAAGTACTAGAGAACCAACAATCCAAAAAGGAGTGTACAGAGTTGTAGATGGGGAAAGAGCATCTGGATTTTTCCTCAAAATAAGAGCATAAACGGGCAGAGAAAGGACAGCAGAAAAATAAATGTTGAATATCTTCCAGGTTATTCTCACAGAGAATACAACGACTGGGTCCATTGTATCCTCTAGTCTGCAATTGATCCCAAGTTAATATCTTTTGAAATATCATTAACCAGGTAAAACATTTTATTTTCAGAGGGATAGTCAAGGTCCACAGAATTTTCAGAACCTTGTCATTTAGTTCCGAACAGCTATTTGAAATAATGCAAGAATAACCTTCAGCAGTAGATAAAGGCCCAATATACTTATGATGAGTCCAAATTAGGGAATCAATTTGATTAGAGAGCCGAATACGACCAAATTCCAGACCCCTTACATAATTTTCCCATATAGACTTCCACTCACCAATAAGATCAAGATCGTATGCAGAGAACCAGTAACCTTTGGCATTTGGAGTATGATTGCGAGCCTAAGCTAAGGAACAAATGCCATAATCCTCTAAATATTCTCTCAATCCTCTAGGAAGAGTAAAAGAGGATCCCATACCCACGATAGGATCAGCACCCAGGAAAATGGATTCACCATTACCAACTTGCCAGGTAATTCCTTTGCCAATCCATTTTAAGGTAGCAATGAAACCCTTCCAGATAATTGAGACATTGTAATAATTGAAATTCTTATCCCTGAGCGATAAATGAAAAGGCTTATTTTTCATATATTTTGTGGTAATCAGAAGATTCCAGATGCCTTTGCTGTTGACTTCCATCCAAAAAGATTTCATTCTCAAAGAAAGACTGAAACTAGGGAGGTGCTTAATACCCCAGCCACCGTGGGAAGTGGGCCGAGCCAAAAGATGCCAATCCACAAGATGAAATTTTTTAGTCTTATCAGAAGATCCCCATAAAAAAGAAAAAATTAATTTTCTGAGCTTATCAAGAATAGAAGATGGAATCGGGACCAAAGCCATCCAGTAGACAGGCATGCTAGAAAGAACAGCACGGATAAGTATAAGCCTACCTCCCATGGAAAGAAACCTGTTTGTCCAATGAGAAATTTTCTTTTCAAATTTCGATACCATCCAGAGCCAGTCTTTAACCAGGTAGCAATTTGGTTTCATGAAATATCTTAGATAAGTAAACCCCTTCCGAAAATCTTCAGACCTATAAGGAAGGATACCTGTAATTCTCTGGAGAATTTCCTCATCAATACCTTTTTGTAGAAAACAAGATTTGTTCACATTAATACTCATGCCTGAGGCCTCACAGAATATTTCCAGAATACCTTTGAAAGTCATCCATTCTTCAACAGAACCCAATCCAAATAGAATCACATCATCTACAAATAGTAGATGGGTGAGGGAGAGCTTTGTTGAGATTTTTATGCCTTTTACCTTCCCATTCCATTTAGCATCTTCAATCAAGAGACTAAGCCCTTCTATAACCAGAATGAATAAAAACAGAGATAAAGGGTAGACCTGCCTTAGACCCCGCGAAGCAGGGAAAAAAGAGGAAGACGAGCCATTAATTAGAACAGCAAAATTGGATGAAGTAATGCAACACAGGATCCAATTAACTCCAATAAGGGGAACCCCAATTTGAATAAGTAATAGACGAATGAAGGTCCAATTAACTCTGTCAAAAGATTTAGATAAATCCAGCTTGAGGATGAGGGCACATTTATTTTTGGAATTGACTGAGTGCAAGACTTCCTGAGTAATAGCAATGGGTTACTGGATCAACCGATTTTTAAGAAAGCCAAATTGTTGAGGAGAGATGGAAGCATCCAAAAAAGGTTTAAGCCTCATAGCTGCAACTTTGGAGATCAGTTTATAGCAGAGATTACAGAGGGAGATGGGTCGATAGTCGGCAAAAGAGACAGGCAGATCTGTCTTGGGGATAAGAGCAAGAAAAGTAGAATTGAGAGCCGAAGCCACTCTACCTGAGGTTCTGGCTGATTCCACCACATTGACGAGGAGATGACTCAAAAGATCAAAAAAGAACAAAAAGAACTCAACTGGCCAACCATCCGGCCCAGGAGCTTTATCTTTTTTAAATAATTTAAGAGCCCTTTCTACTTCCTGAATAGTAACAGGTCTAGAAAAGGAATCTTTATCCTCCAAGCTGATAAAAGTGGGAAAGAGACGAATTACCTTCAGCTGAGATTCCAGATTTGTCATCTTATCATCTTCAAACAACGTCTTGAAATGTTTTATACCCAGGGCTTTTAGACTTTGATCATCAGAAACCCAAGTACCCATCTCATCTTTTAGACTCCAGATAGCATTTTGATTTTTTCTAGCTGTAGCCACAACATGAAAATACTTGGTATTTGCATCCCCCTTTTGAGCCCATGTAATTCTGCTTTTAAGTCTTGCAGAAGAAATTTCATGATCAGACAATTTTTGTAGAGCTGCTTTTAGAGAGCATAGCTTAAGATGCTGTTCATGGTTGAGTATAGCTGACTCAGATGAATGTAGAAGAGAGCTAATTTCCTTCATTTTTAAAGCTTCAGATTTAGTCCAAGTTTTAACCTTATCTTTTAGGATGCAGAGTCTGTAGCAGAGATCATTCATGGCATCCTAAGAGGGGTCCGGTTGAATATGAGACCATTTAGAGCGAACCATTTGAACAAAATCTTCATTATCTAACCAAGTATGATTAAATTTGAATGGATAAGCTCTAGGATTTTGTTGGCCTCTCCATTCCAAGACAATAGGAAAGTGGTCAGATATCCCACTTCTGTGAACCCAAGCTCTATACTTTGGCAGAGAGCTGATCAACTGTTCCGACAACAAAAAACAATCCAGTCTTTTAGAAATACCTTCTTCCCCCATCCTCCCATTCCTGCAAGTCGGACCCGCACAGGGAGGAGCAACATCCACTAAATTGTGTTCAGAGAAAAGACTCGAAAAAAAAGGACCCAATGGATCTGAAAGGGCTTTAGATCCCCAGATTTCTGAAGCATTCAAAGTAAGATTTAGATCCCCTGCTAAGATGAGATTAGGCAGAGAAAGAAGGCTGCCCGAAGCTGCAGCTTCCTAGAAAGAAACATGATTAAGATAGGGACCATAGCAGTTTATAATAGAGAGGTTTAGGGAAGATCCCCGGACCGAAGCTTTTAGCAGAATACCAGCAACAGTATGGAATGCTTTGCATTTAATGATTTTAGGATTCCATCCAGAGAGAATGCCTCCGGAGAGGCCATTAGAACTAAGAGCACAAAACTCCCAGCCCGGGCAAAGCTTAGAAAAGGCATATAAAGCAGGATAAGGACTAGTCATAGTTTCTTGCAAAAGGACAACATCAGGAGAGAGAGATGACAGCAGATGACAAAGGATTTTTTGCTTGGCCAGACTCCCTAGGCCACGAATATTCAGAGAAAGGATGCGCATTAGGAAACTGAAGAGTCAGGGGTCGAAGCTCTAAGGACCTGGTGGGAGGGTGAAGAATGTGCATGCTCTGCAGCTTTTAATCTCTGAGATAGAGGAGTGTAAGGAGCTAGGAGTGAATCAGATGTTTCATGGGGGGGCTTAGATGATTTTTTCGTTCGCCTAATAGTAACATTCTCAAAGCGGATTGAATCTAGGGGAAGAACCGAGGGGGAGAGAGGTGTCTTATTAGAGAAAATACTTAAATATTTTTTCAAAGAAGGATCGGCAAAGGAAGGAGAAACTGTAGGGCTAATAGGCGGCGAACCAGAAGATTGGGGCCTAGTCTGTCCAGATGTGGAAAGAGGGGGGAAGTCAGCCTCAGTAAACAGAGGTACAGGGGAGATTTCTGACGAAGGGGTAGAAGGGGGAACAGTAATATAGAGGGCATCATTAGAAACTTCGTAGTGTATTGGAGCTGAGGGGGGACAAGGAACAATGGCAGAAAGGGAATGCTCCTGAATCAATGAGTCAGACAAAGGAGGATCCAACCGGTTAGGCTCCTTAGGGGGAGGAAGGGAGGGAGTGAAATCAGAGGGAAAATGAGCTTTTTTGCTACTAATCACTGAGTCAATAATATCCAGGTCGAGATCTGATACTTCCCCAAATAGAGAAATAGCATTTTTTAACTGACCAGGAGAGGAGACATTTTGCACCAGAGTAGAACAATCCTTTGAGGGAGATAAAATAGGGGATTTAATAAATGAATCAGTTAATGATCACTTGATAACCCCTCTACGGAAGGAAGGATAGTCACGGCGTAAATGGCCAGTCTCTCTGCATATACTGCACCTAAAGGGAATACCCTGAAAATCCAGGCGTTGAATAAACAAACGTTCATTACAAAGAATCTCTACTTCAGCTGGGAGGCCTTTAGTGATATCAAGTTCAACAAGAATTTTTTCCTTCCTTTTATCAAATGTTTGCATAAAATCATCCTTAAGAGCTACAAACCGGCCTATAGTGTTTCCAACTCCTTCCAATAGAGAACGATTCCAGAGCGGGAAAGGAAGACTAGGGAGGATAGCCCACAGATGGCGTTTTTTTACTCTTTCTCTCACTGGGTCGAAGTTTACATGCTAACGATCAAGCACTAAAGAACCATTGCCAACTCTCCAAAGACGACTTAATATCTCAGAGGCATGTCAATCCTCTAAGAAGACAAAAACTATCCATCCTCGAACCAACAGGTTGATAGAAGGAACATAGGTTAGAAAAGGTTTCCAATATTCAGATGCCCAAGAAACCCAGTCTTTTTTCTCCATGGAAGCATATTCCAGCCTACCAATTAAAGATCGATGACTCAAAGCTTCCACCCTATCCATATAAATATCCCGACCAACCACATAGCGTAGTTTCCCTTCCAAAATTTTGTATGACTTTGCCTTCCTTCGCCTTTGAAATCGGGTAGGGTCATGGTCCAAACTAGGGTCAGGAGACCCATCATGGGTCTCCATCATCAGAACCAAGGGGAAAACTGCCCAGAAAAAATGGACCCCAAAACTGATCAAATAACTCAATCAAATAGCAGACCACTGGATCAAACCCCGGGCTTAGGAAAAGGAAATAAAAGGATTTTATACTCCCAATAATACAATACAATCCAGAAATCTAAACCAGTCCAAATATAGATCAGCACCTCAAACTAATCAGACATTACAATTTAGTAATCAGAGGGAAAGGGATGAAAAAACAGATCAGATAACCATATCGACATCAAAGATATAATATCTATAGTGGATAATCAAATCCTGATAATGCCGAAATAATATCCAAACCAAATCCCGGTAAATAGGGCAGAACCGACAGATAAAAAACCGGCCAATATACTCAAGACTATAACCGGTTAGACCATACCATCAAAGCAGGAGGCATCTAAAATCATAATGACAACAATGATCAGCCAATAGGGGCTCTGTAAATAATGCTGAATATAATCCCGAATCACATAAAACTCAAACAACGCAGATCGGGATGAGCATCATAAAATATCAGCACAGAAAATGCACATATAATAGACTGGCGAGCTTCCAAGTGAAACTTTTACAAATGCAGATCATATAAACCAGAATGCATACTCAAATGCCTTCAAACTGACATCCAAATATATAGCCTCAATTTCAGTTCGGCTCACCCAAAAATAGAAGAGATACAATCAATCCCCAGGAAAATCGAATATAATCCAGGATAATCAAACATGGAGCCAAAGAGTGCCTAAACCCTAATAGCACAACAACATTGCTACCGAGAGCAAAAAAAACAGGGGATAACCCCAACCCATTGACATCCAAGATATAATATCTATAGTGGACAATCAAATCCTGATAATGCCGAAATAATATCCAAACTAAATCCCAGTAAATAGGGCAGAACCGACAGATAAAAAATACAGTCCAATATACTCAATACTATAACAAGTTAGACCATACAATCAAAGCAGGAGGCATATAAATACAATACAACAACAATGATCAGCCAATAGAGGGCTCTGTATATAATGCTGAATATAATCCCGAATCACATAAAACTCAAACAACGCAGATCAGAATGAGCATCATAAATTACCAGCATAGAAGATTCACAAAAAATAGACTGGCGAGCTTCCAAGTGAAACTTATACAGATGCAGATCATATAAATAAACCAGAACGCATTCTCGAATACCCTCAAACTGACATCCAAATATACAGCCTCAAGTTCAGTCCGGCTCACCCAAAAATAGAAGAGATACTATCAAGCCCCAGGAAAATCGAATATAATCCAGGATAATCAAATAAGGAGCCGAAGAGTGCCTAAACCCTAACAGCACAACAACAATGCTACCGAGAGCATATCTCAGGGGATAACCCAAGATCACGCAGGGTAAAGCGCAGTCGCTTACGATCACAAAAACAGGCTCTTCACTAATCCAAAGATCCAACAAATCTGAATATAATTCAAAGAAAGATGTAGTTTACCCTTTTAAAAGCAGAGAAGCCGATTAGGGCGCTTGCCCTGAAAAACATCTGCAGATACCGTAGCAGACAAGGGACTAAGCTCAAGGTCTATACACAAAGGTTTTTTCCAACCCAAAGCAACACCTGGGCATTATTAAGAAAAACCCACAGCCGAAAAGTATATCCAGGCCGCAGTCAGTGACCGAATAGGAGACAGAGAGCAAAATCACAGCGTTCAAGGACAGATAGATGCAAAACTCAAACCAATACCGACTAAACATGAATAAGAAAAACTTCCCACTTATTTTTAACTGGTTGGTACTAGTCCTCGATTATGAGGAGGGACTCCAGTCACCGGTAACGGACAACATAGTCATGCAAACCATCAAACCCTCAGACAAAATCGGCAAAAACAGAAGCCAAGTACTCCCGTATCCCCAGACAAACCCTAGCAGAAAAGTGATGAAAAACCGGCCGAGCAAAAACCAACAAAGACTCCAAACAAAACAAAAACACAAACAGGAAAACAGAAGCCGTATCATAAGAGGGCTGTCAAAAAAATACCAGTAGAAGGAGCGGCCATTACCATGAAAGCTTTCGAAAAACTGCGCCATCCTTCCTTTGTTTGGAGAAAACATCCTTCGCTCGGAAAAACTACAAACCCTCACACTGTCTTCGCCATCGGAGCTCCCTTATACCATGTATTGTTGCTGATAGTTGCGAAGCTAATGGATGGTCATAGGCCTTGTTTCTTATTCATTTATGTGTGATCCAGATCTAGTGATGATGTTTGATGATGATCCAGATCGAGAGATGATTCAGATCCGATGATGACTTGAAGACGAGATGATCCAGTTGATACAGAGAAGAAGACCAGTGCTGAAAATTGTGTCGAAAGAATACCTTCCTAGTTAAGAGGGAGTGTTGATGTATATGTAACTTCGGAATGTATTCTTCTATGTATCTTATGTATTGTAACCCAATGTTTATTCCAGGATGTTTCTATTATGTATTTGAGTCATGTGGTCATGCCCCGATGTTCCGATCGGGAGGATTAATAATGTAATCAAGTCATATCAAGTCATTAGGTAAGTCTCCACAGTTTCGGGGCACTTGAGTTATTATACACTAATTAAGGTGTAGGCTCGAGTAGTAATTATTAGGTTGAGCCTACGTGTGAAAAGGCAATTCAAGTGAACGGATGAATATAAATAGAGAGTGAGAGTCTTTCTATGTATCACTTGTGAAATACATCACTTGCTCTCCCAAGTGTGGCGCACTACTGGAGAAGGAAATTTTGGGACTAGACAGAAGACAGAAGACTACTGCTGTTTTGGGAGATCTCTTACTGTTTTGGTGTTGATTCTATCTTAGAGGAAGTTGCGGGGTTTTCTCCTTTATGGTTTCCCCGAGGAAAATATCTTTGTGTCTCTTGTCTCTTGTGATGTGCTTATGTTTTATTGCTGTGCTTGTTATTCTCTCAGTGAAAAGATCCTAAGATCATAATGCTAGCTTAATGTGATGAAAATCTAACAAGCACAACAATAAAACATAAGCACATCACAAGAGACAAGAGACATAAAGATATTTTCCTCGGGGAAACCATAAAGGAGAAAAGCCCGCAACTTCCTCTAAGATAGAATCAACACCAAAACAGTAAGAGATCTCCCAAAACAGCAGTAGTCTTCTATCTTCTATCTAGTCCCAAAATTTCCTTCTCCAGTAGTGCGCCACACTTGGGAGAGCAAGTGATGTATTTCACAAGTGATAAATAGAGAGACTCTCACTCTCTATTTATATTCATTCGTTCACTTGAATTGCCTTTTCACACGTGGGGTCAACCTAATAATTACTACTTGAGCCTACACCTTAATTAGTGTATAATAACTCAAGTGCCCTGAAACTGTGGGGACTTACCTAATGACTTGATATGACTTGATTACATTATTAATCCTCCCGATCGAAACATCGGGGCATGACCACATGACTCAAATACATAATAGAAACATCCCGGAATAAACATCGGGTTACAATACATAAGATACATAGAAGAATACATTCCGAAGTTACATATACATCAACACTCCCTCTTAACTAGGAAGGTATTCTTTCGACACAATTTTCAGCACTGGTCTTCTTCTCTGTATCAACTGGATCATCTTGTCTTCAATTCATCTTCATCTTCAAGTCATCATCGGATCTGGATCATCTCTCGATCTGGATCATCATTGAACATCATCACTAGATTTGGATCCTCTCTCAATCTGGATCATCATCACTGGACTGGATTTGGATCATCACTCGATCTGGATCACTACTGCTGGATCATCATTACTGGATCTGGATCATCACTCGATCTGGATCAACACTGGTGCTATCTCATGATTCTTCTTGTCATAGGAAGTTCTACAGAGCCAGCCCTTTTTCATGCTGGTTGTAGGCCTACCCTCGTGTAGGTCTTTGCCCAGCACTTATATCTGACCTGCTCATCAAAAAGGCACGCCCAGCACTCACATTTGATCATGTAGTAAACTACAATCCCATCAGAAAGGCCTAGCACTCACATTCACCAGCATGATAGGACACACCTACTATCATCTGTGAAATGGCTCAACACTTACAACCACCAGCATGATAGGACACACCTACTATCATCTGTGGAAAGGCACAGCACTCACATCCACCAGCATGGTAGGACATACCTACTACCATCTGTGGAAAGGCTCAGCACTTACAATCACCAGCATGGTAGGACACACCTACTACCATCTGTGAAAAGCCTCTGCACTTACAATCACCAGCATGGTAGCACACCTACTACCATCTGTGAAAAGGCACTGCACTTATAGTCACCAGCATGATAGGACACACCTACTATCATCTGTGAAATGGCACAACACTTACAGTCACCAGCATGATAGGACACACCTACTATCATCTGTGACAAGGCTCAGCACTTACATCCATCCAGGCGGGAACACATCTTGCTCACAATGATGGAAGGGCATGCACTCATATCTGATCATGAGGGGAACACATCCCAAAAATCATATCAGAATGGCCCCCAGTCCTCCTCGACTGAGCTACCTGGTAACTGACCAGGCGCTTCCATTCTCCTAGAGAATGGCAGTTGCCCTTACATCCGACCTGCTCGTCGGAATGGCCAACACTCACATCTGACATGGAAGGAAGTTAATCCTTTAGCCATGAGCAGAATGGTTCAGCCCTTACATTTGACCATGGAAGGAACCAATCCTCTCACCATGTCAGAATGGATCAACCCTTACATCTGACCAAGTGGGAACACATCCCTCTATCACATTAGAATGGATACTCAGTTCTTACACTGAGTGTTCCTGGTAACTGACTAGGTGCCTCCATTCCTAGAATGGCAATTGCTCTTACATCTGTCCTGCTTGACAGAATGGCCAGCACTCATATCTGACATGGAAGGGAGCAACCATACCACCATGACAGAATGGCTCAGCCCTTATATCTGACCTACTCGTCAGAATGGCTATGGATCTCAGCACTCATATCTGACATGGAAGGAACCAATCCTCTCACCAAGACAGAATGGCTCAGCCCTTACATCTGACCATGGAAGGAACCAATCCTTTCACCATGTCAGAATGGCTATGGGTCTCATCACTTTCTCTAGGAGGAAGCCTCGATCTGGAGAACACCAAGTCTCTCTCTGAAGTACTCGAACTTCAACCTAGCCAATGGCTTTGTCAATACATCAGCTATCTGTTCCTCCGTCGCAACATACAGGAGCTTCACTTCTCCTCTCTACACCATATCCCTGATATAGTGATACTTGATCTCGATATGCTTCAACTTGTCATGAAACACTGGATTCTTTGACAACTTCGCGCAACTTTGTTTGTCACAATGTATACAAGTAGCATCTAACTGGAGATCAAATATATCAGACAGTAGCTTCCGCAACCATACTGCCTCACAACTAGCTGAACAAGCTGCGACATACTCTGCTTCAGCCGTACTTAGTGCCACACAGGATTGCTTCCTGCTAAACCAAGAGATCACACCTGATCCCATACTAAAGCAACATCCCGAAGTACTCTTCCTGTCGATGGAACTACCTGCCCAATCTGAATCAACATAACCCTCTAGGTTAATCTACTAATTCGCATCGTACTTAAGCCCATAATCAATTGTACCCTTCAGGTACCTCAGAATATGCTTTGCAGCAATCAAGTGAACACTTCTCAGATCTGTCAAGTATAGGTTCAAGGTGTTCACAGCAAAGCAAATGTCTGGTCTCGTGTTTTTCAGGTACACCAATGACCCAATCATCTGACGATACATCGTAGCATCAACCAACTCTGACGAAGCATCACTCAATAGCTTCAGGTTCGATGCCATAGGTGTGGTCATGTAGTCCATCATCCTGAATCTCTTCAGGATCTCTACTGCATACTTCCCTTGTCCAAGGAAGATCCCATCTGTACTCTGCCGCACCTCCATGCCTAGAACAATAGTGCATCGACACATAACAGGAGCATCACTGGTCTTCCACCTTCAACATTGGATCAAAGGTTGGAATCCACTTTACTCTCAGTAAATCCTAGAATCATCAGTAATCTACCCATCCTATCGTACCATGTCGAACCTCAGGATCTTCTGCAATCATTCCCTCTGAAGCAGAGCATCATACTCCCTCTGTCTTCCGTACTCTATGCACTGAAACATTCTGTACTGGAGTGACAAGTAGTATCCATCTAGGATCACTGGATACTAAGATCCTCTATCTTGAACTTCTTCAAAAGTTCATCTTGCACACATCTGTGAGCTTGTCATCCTCTATCAACCTTGTAGAAAAGGTTAAGATATTCATCAAGCTCATCATGTATGTGTTATACCATGGGTGTCTTTTGAACTCGTACAAGGCCTTTTTTCATTTGCACACATGATTGTGCATGTCATGTGACTTCACTTCTATTAGATGTAAATGTTTCTTTGTAGACTATGCCTTCTCTTCATGAGAAGCCTCATGCTACGAATCTTGCTTTGTATCACACGATGTTTCCATCTACTGCATGATGGAACTACGCCCTGACATCATTCTTCTTGAACTGGTCTTCCATTTATTCTTAGTTACTTCTTCTTGTCTGGAAGGTTCTGC
>LPNX011023718.1:436420-447732 GCA_001517045.1 Pseudotsuga menziesii
GGGATCGTTTGCCATAAACAACCAATTTCAAGTTATGGCACCAATGATAACATCAAATTGTATTACAAAGATCCATAGTGGAGAGGTTGTTCAAAATCCTATTCTACAAATATTGGACTTTAGCCTAACTTCAGAATATCGTCACTCTGTACAATTGTCTGATGCACCAAGTACAATACAAAGCTTGTTTGGGTCAACAATCGACTCATTATTAATATCATCTCAAGTTGAAATTGGATCTTTGGTTGAAATCAACAAGTTCGACTGTAAATCTATCCAAAATACAAAGTATGATTTGAACCTACCATAGGTTGGAACTACTTGTGCACATATTACTTCCATTTTACATTATCCACTTTTTTCATAATAAACTCAGTGCTAACTATAAATTTATGGTATATGTGTCATAGGATTCTTATAGTCTATGAAGTACAAGTGAAAGCTTTGACATAAACAATTATTGGTAATCCAATGTCAAACAAATATGTAAGTACTCCATCAAAGCACACACTGGAAATAACTCCTATTAAACAATTGCACCCATACATGCGAGAATGGACATTAAAGTTAGGGTACTCTAAAAACCCAAGCTTTGTAACTTCAACAATTATAAGGGACTAGGACATGTTTTTAGCTTTGATGTTATTGACATTTAAAATAGTGAGATCCGCATCACATGCTTCAACATCGAAGCAGTCAACTTCCATCCTTGCATAGACATTGGAAAAATTTACATAATTTCAAAAGGATCCATTAAGCCTGCAAAGAAAGAATTCAATCACTTAAAATGATTGGGAAATAAGTCTAGGCAATACCTCAACCATAGAACCTTTCTTAGAGGATGAACCATCCATACCACAACATAATTTCGGGTTCACTCCTATTAATGAACTACCAACTTTAATCAACAACTCTGTAGTAGATATCACTAGAGTAGCTACATCCATAAGTCCTTTACAAACTATCATGAGGAAAAATGGAACCGATATGCATAAGAGAAACCTTAAACTAAAGGACATGTCATCTTACACTATAGAATTTACATTATGGGGTGTCATGTGCAAAAAACATAATCTAGAACACCATAGCATAACAAATAGTTTTCCAATCGTTGCTATTAAGGCTGGAAAAGTAACAGACTTCAATAAAATATCAATAACTACAACATTCTCATCCCAAATTTTCATCAATCCTGACATCAAAGAAACTGAAGATCTACGAACTTGGTTTGGAATCCCACAAACAAGCATTCAATGCCACTCATTTTATGCTCGTGGTGCTGCAGGAGGACATCATTCCATACATAAGAAATTGTCTGCCATTAAAAATGAAGATATAGGTACAGGTACAGAACCTACATATATTTTAGTAAAAGCAACTATTGCTTCTATGGATACAGACAATTGTTGGTATGCTGCATGTCAACTATCTTTTAAGAACCGACAATGCAAAAAAAAAAAACACCAATTGAGGATGGTATTTGGCATTGCGAGAGGTGCAACCAACAAGTGTGAGAATGTGAATATAGGTACATTTTCCAATTCAACATTGAAGATGATACAAATAAAGTTAATGAAATTGCATTCCAGGATGTTGCAGAAAAAATTATTGGCATACCTGCTTTACAAATTTATGAATATGGCTATCAAGGAAAGACTAAAAAGACCACAAATATTTTTTCAAAATTATTCTTCAATACTTACCTATTCAAACTAGCAGTACATGAAGAAGAATTTACCAATGAGAAACAAATCAAAAACATTGTAATTGCATGTCACAAAATGGATTCCATAAAAAATCCATAATAACACATGCAAATCCCTAAAATAGTGTCTGGATAATTAAGCATTGTCTTACTGTAACAATTCCAAAAAAAAATTGTTCCTTGCTCCCTATGTTTAATATAATAAAGTCTTTTTTCCATTTCCATTTTCTGTTAAATCATGTTACAATATTCAATTTTTGCTTTGTTCAAATCATATGCAATACAAACTGAGATAAAAAATTGCTAACAAACCATTCACATTTTTCCTTGTAGGTAATTTCAAATAGCATAACAAAATTCATGCCGAATAACTTTCATCCTCAGGATCTTTCCCTCATACTTCAACCAATACCAACATACACCACATCTGAAAGAATCTCAACCTCAATAGCATTACCTACGACATTCCAACAGACCTGGCAAAAATACCATCTATAGAGTGTGAGCGACGCACAATCCATGCCACATAAATCAACAAGAGGAGAAGAGATAGATGGACTGAATATAAGGTCCAACAAAATGACAAACACAAAAATAAATATGTTGAACAGAAGGGAAAAGGACAAACAAAAGGTGATCCTGAACATGAAGGCCACACACATGCTACCCGATCTTTCCGAAAATGGATCGATGCATTTTCTATCATCCACACATGTACTACTTGTATGGAATCATATCTTGGTATCTCTACTCATCCATCTCTTAATGGACCAATTTGTAATCGATGCCACAAAGAAACCAATGGCCATCGTTTTTCCAAATGGAATAATATGGACCCTGGCACCCAACCTATCGTACTATCCACACTTACTCAAGTTGAAGAAATTATCATTGCTCGTATCATCCCAGTTCTAGAAGTCAGACAAGACCGAGGTGGTCAATGCAAGTATAGTGGTCACACTATCAGTTTCCCCCAACAAATTGTTCAAATTTCAAACTTCCTACGAAATAAAATTTCAAAAATTGATATCTTGATAGTGAAGAGGCACATAAAAAAAGGTAAATGATTGTTATGTGACAAAATCACATGTTGTCAATGCATTTCTATATAAAATACAAAATGATAAATACTATAGTGATGTCCAACTTGACCATGCTTCAATTTCATCACTTCCAGAGGCATGCACTGGTGTATCCTCCCAACTACATTTTGTATCTACAGAAATTGATATATCTCCTCTTATGGATTCATCTATTCTTGATCTAGAAAACCAAATTGCTACTCAGCCATCACAGGCAATATCTACATTTGCCTTCAGATTGCCCAATACACATCGAGAGATGGAAAAAATCAAAGATTTCATTCATACTATGTCCACGACTCCACCTACTACAATTGATTGGCCAGATATTGGGTCATCACCAATTAATGAGTACAACATAGAGGGTCTATTCAATATAGCATTTCCAACTCTTTTCCCAAATGGAGACTCATTTCCTCACCAAGTGCTTATCAAGAACATTTCACTTGATACCTACGCAATACATTTAATGAGATACCATGACAACAGATTTGGTAGTCATCCTCAATTTAGATACTACTTGTACAATTTGATTATGCGCCACATGAGTCAAACCACATCTAATTTATTTATCAAGCAAATTCAAGAACATAACTCACCGACAACAATTGAGGAACTACGTACACATCTACAAAAAATTCCTACAGATAATATCCCAGACCATGTCATGAGGTTTGGAGCACACCTACGTGGCAAAAGACCATTTTGGACACAACGTAGAAGTGAACTAACAAGTATGATCACTCAATTACAATGTCCTACATTATTCTTCACACTCAGTGTAGCAAACACAAAATGGCCAGACTTACATGCAGTTATGCAAGAAAATATCCCTTCAAACCTAGCATCTCTCCAACAATGTCGTAATCACAACATCATTGACATGCCTCACACTGTAGCCGCATACATGCATAAAACATTTTCAATCTTCCATGAGGAGATGCTTCAAAAAAAAATGCACACAACAGATTACTGGTATAGGTATGCATTATATCATATTTCTTACTCTCTTCAAAACATGTACATATTGTTCATTTACACTCACCATATACTTTTTATTTTACAGATATGAATGGCAACATCGTGGATCTGCACATATACATGGATTCTTGTGGCTGGATGGTGCTTCGAACATTGAAACATTAGATTGGAAAGATGAGGATCAAGTCAATAAAGCAAAAAGTTTCTTCGATAAATATGTTACAGCTTGGAATCCTAGAGAAAATCATGAAATAAACATTCACATGTATCAATCCATTGAAGATGACCCATATTTGCCAAACACAAAAGCTATACTTTCATCCAATCCACTTCAGGACTATGAGCAACTCCTAAATCAATTTCAAAGACATACAAAGTGCATTGAAAATTCATGTCTACGCAAGAAAGGAAATAAAGTTGAATGTAGATATAAATGTCCTTTAAAGGTACAAAATGAGTCATCACTACACATGATGAAAAGGGACAAAAGACATACCATCCAACACAGAATGATGATCGTTTAAACATTCACGACACAAATATACTTTAGACATGGCGAGCAAATGTGGATTGCCAACTAGTGCTCTCACGTTGTGCTGCCTTGAAATACATAGAAAAATATGCTTCCAAAGCAGAAGGAAAATAAGAAACCTACCATCATATGCTCACTAGAATTGCAATTGCAACGTGTCCAGAGGATACATCGTCATAAGCCTATCGATGTTTACTCTTAGAAGCAATAGTTGATCAAGAGATCAATGCTCAAGAAACTTGCCATATGTTGCAAAAATTACCACTTGTTACATTCAGTATAACCTTCATCAAGCTAAATGTTGGTCGTCAAATATTTCGTCGTGTATCTACCGACTAAACTGACTTCTTATCTGGGTCCATCTTCATAGATTCCTACTTACAATGACCTCTATCTCTGGAACATTTCTCCTTGATAAACCTTGCTCAACAATGGTCATAAAATAAACATGTAAGAATGAAAAATGGAAGAAAAGAAATGTCACTACAAATGTCCATGTATGGCCATGGTTCCCTTCAATTCCATCTGAAGATTCTGACTCATATGTTTACTTTTATTGGAGTGAATTTCTTTTATATATGCCCTTGCGTTCATTCAATGAAAATATAGTACGAACAAAGACAACCATTATCCAAAGTTGGGAAGCCATATGCAATAGATATCATGCATGGCATGTCGATCGCATTCGTCCACCCACTTCCGATGAAACAACACCTGAAGATGAAGATACCAATATCTAACCCGACAATGAAATGAATGAATGGAAAACACTATCAAGATCAATTCCTAGAGGTGACATTCATATAAATGATATTGACATGCTCGGCCTTCAAGAATTTGATATCAACCATGCATGGAGTCATCCAGAACTATTGACAACCACAATATAGTTTGCATCAAACTATATCGGCTACAATTGAAGGAGTGGACAAGTAATATAGGATACAAATTACCAGTCTACTACAACAAATACATTACCCCCCATGCAACAGATGGCGTTGGACATAATCTTGCAACATTCAAAACAACAAGGAACTAAAGAACCATTACGGATGATTATTCAAGGAGTTGCAGGAACAGGTAAATTCTACCTTATTAACACCATTAAGAAAAATTTATATTCTCAAGCAGTTGCTGGTCACAACCCATTGTTGTTACTTGCACCAACCGGAGTTGCAACATTTAACATACATGCTACCACTATACACACAGGGCTCCGAATTCCTATCAAGAATATGCAACCTTTGCATGGACAAGCACTATCAGTGTTACAAGAAGAAATGAAACATATTCAATACATTCTCATTAATGAGATGAGCTTCATATGGCCTAAATTGTTTGTACAAATTGACAATCGCTTGCGTGAGTGCTTCCCAGAAAAAAATAACCACTCATTCGACAATCGATCAATAATTCTTGTTGGTGATTTAGGCCAACTTCCACATGTCATGGACAAACCTTTATATGCAGGAGCAACTTTGGGAAATCATTTATGGATTGAATGTAGAACTATCATCATCCTAGAAACAGTATTTCGACAAGCAGGGACTGATGGCACTCAACAACGATTCCGTGAGCTCCTGACAAACATCCACAATGCTACACCAACATTGGAAGATTGGAACCTCTTCCAATATAGGACCAATACATTCTTATTAGCAAAGGAATGTTCATAATTTGATACATCAATCCATCTTTTTGCAACAAACATCCTTGTAAAAAATCGTAATAAATACATGCTACAATCATTAGCAATGCCAATCGCAAGGTCTATCGCAAATTTCACCAAGCATTCAGATGCAGAACATGAAGACGACCACCAACTCGACCGAGAAATACTATTATGTGTAGGCCAAATATTAATGCTAACTTGTAATCTTTGGGTTCAATCAAGATTAGTAAATGGTGCTCTTGGAGAGGTCATCCAAATTGTGTATCGACCTGGATCTAACCCTCCTCAACTACCAGCATATGTTGTCACTGGAATTTGATAATTACATTGGGATTCCATGGGACCAAACCAAACCAAAGCACATACCTATTCCACATGTACAATGAAATAATAGAAAACAAGTACCCCTCAAGATGGCTTAGGCATTAACTATCCACAAATCCCAAGGGTTGACATTAACAAGATCACCCATCGACAATGGTAACACTGAATGTCAAGGCTTGACCTTCACAGCAATGTCTCGGACTACAACATTACAAGGAATGTGAATTGCACCAGCATTCTCCTTTGAACGATATGAAAAGATGAATGACACTTCCTATGTCTCACTTCTAAAAGAAGAAGAAAAACGCCTACATACTCTATCTCTTCTTGACTACAAAAATTAATTCAACATACTTTTAATAATTCATAGTTGATGTACATATTTATATTATCGGAAAACAGTTTATGTTATGCTTATTATGTCACAAATTGCTCTATAACAAAACTTTTTTCTCTTTCTACAACATATACAACTTCATCTTGGCGTCTCACTTCCCCCGTTTTGAGGGTATGTCGATGTCTTTGTATGGTTAACTACCAAATTGTTGTTTGTTTGAATAACATTAATGGAGACATATTATCTTGATTTTAAGGTTTTTTTTTAATGATTGCTTGTAACACGACATACTTCTAATTATGCATATGCCTTTATATGGTTAACGACCAACTTGTTTTTGTTTTAACAACAACAATGTAGACAGTTCACCTTGATTTTCTGGTTTTTTTTAATGATTTCTTGTAACACAACACTAGAATTTTAGTAATGATTTCTTCTAACACGACATTAGAAGTTTAGTAGAATATTGGATTTTTCTATTCTCATAGTTGGTGTTAAAATGTTTCATGGAAATTTTATGTCATGCTTATCAACAAAATAGGGACAAATTCATAACTTGAAAGATTCAGTTTTGTATGGTAGTCTTCTCTGCCTTGTGATTCAATTCTTTTCATATTTGTGCAATATCCTTAAGGGTGGAGCACTTCCAAAATCATGAGAAGGGTTGCATGAGTTCTTCCCTTGTCTATGTATTACTTCTTATTGAAGATTTGTTTTGTATTTTTTCTAATCACATGTTTATGTTTATGTTTGTGTATGGTTTATGATTAACATGATGTTCTTTATTGGAACACCATTAATAGATACAGTTTCTACCATTTTTTTGGTTTCTTGTCACAACCTCTTTTCTTCTCTTCTAGATGCGCATGATTATAGAAATTTGAAATGTAATTAATAGTACTCTTTTCTTCTCTCCTGGATGCACACGATTAAAAAAATTTGAAATGTAATTAATTGTAATGCTCATTGTATATTTTGGATTTTCTTTACCTATTTAGTATGTTGGATTTTCATTATCTCTATTTAGTATGCTGGATTTTTATTGTCTCTATTTAATATGGTTCATTATCGCTTGTCCTCTTTTTTTTAGGTTTTGAACAAGATTGATGCATTCTGATTCTTCTAAATTTTTGGTTTCATTTTATAAATTCAGTGTAATCTCTTACATTAAAATTTAGCAGAAAACTGGAATGGTTTATCTAAGTTCAATTGATTTTTAAATGAAATGTAAATGGGATGCTCATCGAGAAACATAATAAATTTTTAATGATAGGCTACAATTTTAGGAAAGGGTTAAATGGACTTTGCATCAGTTGTTTCTATTTCTTGAGATCTGTGATTTGTTGTAATATCATTTTCTTATGTAGAGCCCTTAGTTGAAATGCAGCCAAGGAACACTTCAAGAACTACTACACATTAGAAATTGGATTGCAGAATGTAAACAATATTTCATGTGCATATATTGCATTTACATATACCATGGGTGCAAACACTATTCGAGAAAAAACATAAATACCTAAAGATCTTCACAAAACTAAACACTAATGTTTTCTTTAAAATACCAAAATGAAAGGTTAAGGACTAGGATTAATGAGGAAAATAATCCTTGATATGTTATTTTTCTTTTAACTCCAATGCACCCTTGAAAAGATTCCATAGGGATTAATTGTAAATTAGAATTTAGATTTCCAATATTTATGCTAATTCCTATCATTTATAACGTTGTATTCTTTCTGTTCAATGTATATTCTGTATTTTGTTTTAATGAAATGTGGATTTTTATGTGTGCTTTCTTCATGCACAATGTGTTCTATATTTGAACATCATTAATGGTTAGTTTTCCATTGATCTTTTGGATTCTTTTCACACTTTTTTTGTATGTAATCTTTAATTTCAAGGAGGCATGCAATTATAAAATCTGTAGAATATTGAATTATATACTCCTACAGTTCCATGCTATTCGTAGATGACTCTTTTAGGATATTATCCATAAGGGATACTCTTAGGAGATTGTTTTATTGAGTTTGCATTAACTGTTTTCTATTTCTTGTCATTCATTTCAAATTTTAAAGCTTTTTATGCTATGCATAACCCTCAAGTGGAAACACTCCCAACATGATGAGGAATCCTACCTAATTTCCTCTACATATACACTTTGTAGAGTTGTGGAAGCATTGCATCCTCTGCATTGTTGCATTAATAATCTTAGAATAATATTTCATAGATTATATTTAGATGAAATTTGTTTGGTCTTTAATGCACTAAACAATATTAAGCTAAGTTGACTTAAATTACTTGAAGATATAAAATGTGAGTAAATGTGCATCCTTAGGTCTTTAATGCACTAAACAATATTAAGCTGAGTTGACTTAAATTACTTGAAGATATAAAATGTGAGAAAATGTGCATCCTTATATTCAAAATTTCATTTTAATATTTACATGTCATCATGTAATTTTAGGATCTGCTTGATATCATGTCTACCATATAGTGAATGTTTTGAAATGCTTTGACTATAACAAACTATTGAATGTGCATGCCATAATGTATGCTCAGAGTGTTCAAACTATTTTAGATGGTGCTTACCATAATATGCCTAGAGTGTCCAAACTATTTTAGATGGTGCTTACCATAATATGTCTAGAGTGTCCAGACAATTTTAAATGTGCATACCATAAGGTGCATTTGTTTTAAATACTTTAGTTAATTTGTTTAACACAGTATTTTTATATGTGCCCTTTTCCCATATTCATGTTTCTTCAAACTATTTTATTATGCCTTCAAACATGTGTTGTGTTGATAGTGTTTTAATATTTTTTAAAAAGGCTTAAAAAATTCTTTACATAATTAGTTTGCATAATACTTTTTTACCAAATTTATTTGCATAATAAATCATAATATTGTCATCCATCTTTCAATAAAAACCCATTTTCAACACTTTATTGTTTTAATATCACATATTTTCCTAAGAAGTTGTGTATACCATTAGGTTGATGCTTTTTTAATTGATTTCCAAAACTAATTGGGACTCCACGAAGGAAAAATGATCTACATTGAAAGTTTATTAAGGCTTTTTTATATTATCATAAACCTCTGATCGTATTTTATTTTTAATTATAATTTCATTTTCAAAATTCTATGTCCTAGTTTAATCATTAAATCACATATATATTAACCTAGATACCTTATTTCTTATTTCCTTTAGTTTGATAAATTATTAAATTATTAAACATATACTCTCATTACTAATTAAATTATTAATTTTAAATCTGGTTAAAAATATACTATGAGAAAATCATCTTTATGCCATATACACTCGAGCATAATGTACTTATAGCTTATATCGAGGTCAACCTAAGCTTGACATGTAGGAAATTAGGTAATGCTTATCTACTTTTCAACGTATTCAAAGTTTAAATTTTTTTATACTAATAAGAAAATATTTTGCTATATTTTCAAAAAGTTTAATTAAAAACTACAATTTTCTTGAACATATAATCATTTCAAAAGTGAAAACTAATCATAAATAAGCAATCTAGGTTCATTTATTTTTATTTGGATACTTTCCTGTGAACTCTGGTTGGCCATATCTATTTGGTCTTTAGTTTTTTCCCTTGATGTATCTTTAGACATGTCCCGAGTTTAATTTGAGAAGGTTCTAGTTGGATTTGCTCCAAAAAACTCTCATTTTCTACATTTGATTTACTAGTTGGGGAACATGGGTCTGTAACCAAGATTTTAATGTATTCTTGGTGTATTCAGAAATTAGTTTCTAATTATCCTTTATAATCATTGTTGAGGGTGTTTGTACAACAGAAAGTATAGTGATCATCATTTATAATAATCCTTGAAAGTTTTTTCTGGAATACAAACAAAACAATCATTTTAATGGATTCCTTTTAAGTTCTATTCACAACAATCTTTACTCAAGTATATAGTAATCATCCTTTATAATCGTTGTTGAGGGTGTTTGTGGAACACAAAGTATAGTAATAATGCTTTGTAATAGTTCTTCAAGTGCGTTTTTGGAAAACTAACAAATATCTAATGTCACTTGATGTGGCCAAGGGTTTAGGGTATCATCCTCAAGGATTAGGAACCCCACCTAGAGAAGAGGATCTTGGTTTAAGAATTATTTAAAAAATGCATATCCCTGTAGCTCATGTAAATATTATGTGTGAGTTATTTTGCATTGTGATCCTCTTCAATAAATTGTGACCATTTGTGCACTATAAACCTCTTCAACAAAGTGAAATAAAAAACATTCTCTAATAAAGCTCCAAAATCATATTTATTATAATGTTGAAGCTAGCCATTGACTAATAGTTACTCAAGGCATAACTCTATCTTATGTTATAGCACAAATTGCACTTCAGTGAACCCAATTGCATCAAGAACTCATACTAAGGTTATGCTTGAATAATCGGTCCTAATTCCCCCCCAAAACCCTTGTTTCTGATATTTCATCATCCTTTCATCAATGAAGTCCACTTTCATGATTGCCTCCCATATTGTGTTCAAGGAATTTGAAGGTTTGATAGGATCAAGACATTAGTTGCTTATGTTTAGAGGGACCCAGGAAAAGGTTCCATAGGTGTTGAAAACAAGATGAAGTGAAATTTGTACTTACTATTTTTTTATTCATTAATAGAGATCTCTCATCTCCCCCCCCCCCCCCC